>BOSO01006752.1:0-135136 GCA_018403395.1 Gorsachius goisagi | reverse complement strand
TCTTGTCAGGCCATGCAGAGAGGAAATTAGAAAGGCAAAATCCCAACTAGAACTCAACCTGGCCACTGTTGTACGGGATAATAAGAAAAGGTTTTATAAATATGTTAATAGCAAAAAGAGCGCCAGGGAGAACCTCCATCTTCTAGTGGATGCAAGGGGGAACATTGCCACTAAGGATGAGGAAAAGGCTGAGATACTTAATGCCGCCTTTGCCTCAGTCTTTAATGGCTTGATGACTTATCCCCAGGGTACTCGGCCCCCCAAGCTGGAAGACGGGGATGGTGAGTGGAATAAACCCCACATGATCCAGGAGGAAGCAGTTTTTGGCCTGGTACGTCACCTGGATGTCCACAAGTCTATGGGGCCAGATGGGATCCACCCGAGAGTGCTGAGAGAGCTGGCAGAGGAGTTCGCCAAGCCACACTCCATCATTTATCAGCAGTCCTGGATAACAGGGGAGATTGGCAAATGTGACACCTATCTTCAAGAAGGGCCGGAAGGAGGATCCGGGGAACTACAGACCTGTCAGCCTGACCTTGGTACCGGGGAAGATTATGGAGCGGTTCATCTTGAGTGTGCTCACCAGGCATATGGAGGACAATCAGGGGATCAGGCCCAGCCAGCGTGGGTTCATGAAAGCCAGGTCCTGCCTGACCAACCTGATTTCCTTCTATGACCAGGTGACCCGCCTGGTGGATGAGGGAAAGGCTGTGGATATTGTCTCCCTGGACTTCAGCAAAGCCTTTGACAGTTTCCCACAGCATTCTCCTAGAGAAGCTGGAGGTTCATGGCCTAGACAGGTGTACTCTTCGCTGGGTAAAAAAACTGGCTGGATGGCCAAGCCCAGAGAGTTGTGGTCAACAGTTAAATCCAGTTGGCTTGTGTCCAAATCACAAGCGGTGTCCCCCAGGGCTCAGTTCGCGGGCCGGTCTTGTTTAATATCTTTATCAATGACCTGGATGAGGGGATTGAGTGTGCCCTCAGCAAATTTGCAGATGACACCAAACTGGGTGGTAGTGTCGATCTGCTCGAGGGGAAGAGAGCTCTGCAAAGGGACCTGGGCAGGCTGGATCGACAGGCCGAGGCCAACTGTATGAGGTTCAACAAGGCCAAGTGCCGGGTCCTGCACATAGGTCACAACAACCCCCTGCAACGCTACAGGCTTGGGGAGGAGTGGCTGGAAAGCTGCCCAGCAGAAAAGGACGTGGGGGTATTGGTCAACAGTTGCCTGAATATGAGCCAGCAGTGTGCCCAGGTGCCCAAGAAGGCCAATGGCATCCTGGCTTGTATCAGGAACAGTGTGGCCAGCAGGAGGAGGGAAGTGATGGTCCCCCTGTACTCGGTGCTGGTGAGGCCGCACCTCGAACACTGTGTTCAGTTTTGGGCCCCTCACTACAAGAAAGACGTTGCATTGCTGGAACGTGTCCAGAGGAGAGCCACAAAGCTGGTGAGGGGTCTGGAGCACAGGTCTTACGAGGAGTGGCTGAGGGAACTGGGGTTGTTTAGTCTGGAGAAGAGGAGGCTGAGGGGAGACCTTATCACCCTCTACAACTCCCTGAAAGGAGGCTGTAGTGAGGTGGGGGTCGATCTCTTCTCCCTGGTAACAGGTGATAGGATGAGGGGGAATGGTCTGAAGTTGCGCCAGGGCAGGTTTAGGTTAGACATTAGGAAAGATTTTTTTTCAGTTAAAGTATTGTCAGGCTCTGGAATGGGCTGCCCAGGGAACTGGTTGAGTCCCCGTCCCTGGAGGTATTTAAAAGATGGGTAGACAAGGTGCTTAGGGACATGGTTTAGAGGTGGGATAGCAGGGTTAGGTTAAAGGTTGGACTTGATGATCTTAAAGGTCTTTTCCAACCTAAACTATTCTATGAGTCTATTCTCCCTGTCCCAGTGCAGGAGGACACTAAAATAAAGGCTGTTTCATGACAAAAAGGAAAAAGAGAAAGAGACGAGGAACTTCGCCTTCCCGCTGCTTTCATGCCAGACCAGAGGAAGTGGGGTTGTAGCTCAGACCACTAATGCTGCTGCATTGTGTCCATGATCAACACACGCTCCACATATGTCCACTCTTTTGGTTGAGGTCCAGAGCTTCTCCCAAGGCCAGGCTCCGCACCAGTAATGGATGCCCTGGCTGAGGGCTCACCCAGCCAAAGGGTACAGAAACAGGAGAGTCTGTGCACCACCAATGGCTCAAAGCTTCACCAGGGCTAGGGAGTATCAGGGGAGGGAGTACTGCTCGGTCTGCCCAAGGCTTGCCCAAGTCCCAGGAATAGTGCTTTCAAACCAAGCTGCAACCAAGAGGACTAAGAAGTGTATGGGCTTATGGGGCTTTGTGCCCTTAAACCCATGTAGAAACTTGGCCACCATCCACAAGGTCCTTTGGCTATGCTGAGGAAGAAAGTAACATGCCTAGGGAGGGAGCTAGCAATACCATATGCTGTGGAAAAACATGTAAACTTGAGCCTTGGAAAGGAGGAGGCTACAGAACTAGGCATGGGGTTTTGGGAAGTGGGCTGTGGTGAAAAGGGAGAATATGTAGGGATTTAACATTTCTTTTTTTACTACCATCAACATTGCTACTTCTTATTTCTACTCTAGTAAAAGTATGGGTGGCTTAAGACTTGCATCTGCCTTAGATTTAGGTCGACATAATAGCAGTAATATAGGAAAAAATTGAAAATACTTTTGAAAATACAGTGGAAGATCTAAACAGGTCATGAAGGAGAATATAAAAGACTTTAATCACTGACAAAAAATGCTGACCTTCAGAACTGCAAAATTACGAAGCCTCAAGAAGACAGGAGGATATCCTAGAAGTTGTTTTCTGTTGTTTGGTTTTTTGGCTTTAGATCTTTGGGAGTTCTTCGGGGTTAGAAACAGGCTTATTTTTAAAACTGGTATCTCAGGTTCTTGTGTAATCAGCCAACTCTGGGACCTTTATGGGAACAGAGGCAAAGTGCCTCGGGACCTTTGATAACATTGTGAGGGTCAGTAGCATTGTTTATAGGACTGTTTACAGGACACCTACGCTACGTAATGGAATTTGGCTTGTATTTCCGCTTCACATGTTTGTAAACTCTGCCCTGGACCTGTGTCTGCCTGAAGAACGTCCGGGGGGCGGGGGGGACGGGGCGGGGCGGGCGGTGGCGGGGTGGCTCTGACTTTCAATTTATCTCCTTCTGCATGCTCTTGTGCCAAATACTTACAGTCAGAAAACCTCAGCAGAAGAAGCGCTGGGGATTTTTTGCCTTATTGTCTCCTCCCGATCTGACCTACTGTCAACAGGTGGGGTGACGTAGCCAAAGAGCTGTAGTGGTGCAGCTCACGGTGGCACAGCCCCACGGAGGAGGACGCCGGAGCAGCTCCTAGGGAGCCGCTGTGACGGTTTTCTGCTTCTCCGTCAGTGCCTCTTTCCAACGGACGCCGGCGCCGCGCGAGGAGCCCCGGCGGGGCACGCGGGGGAGGGACACGCGCGGGCAAACTGAGCAGGGGGCGTTCCCCGAGCGCCTGGCCCTGGGCCCGCTGGTTGGGCGAGACAGCAACGGGCGGGGGCGGTGTCCGCCCGCGCGGGAGACTTAAGCAGGGAAGAGCAGCGGGTACGGCTGGTGCCGAGGGTGTCGCATCCCTGCGTGTCCCAGCGGGCGGGCACGCGGCGCGGCGGAGTTTCTGCTTCTCCGGAGCGTCTAGCACCTGGCAGAACCGACGCAGCCGCACAGACAGAGCTCCTGTTCAAGTGTACGTCCACGCAGACTTCTAGCTGTAGGTTGTGTGAAGGGGTATTCCCAGAGGCGGAAAGCGACTGCAAGCATGCGTGTGGGAGGTGTGACCAGGCTGATGAGCTGCATTGCTTGGTGGCCAACCTGCAGGAGGAGGTGGGCAGACTGAGGAGTATTTGAGAGTCCAAGAGGGAAGTTGATCAACTCCACTATGATGTGTGCAAGACAACTTAGTGTGACCACTATGGAGGCAGGTCCTGGATCTACTTTGTGCCAGGAGGAAGGCAGTGTCACAAGGGAAAAGGAGCAGTGGAAGAAGGTCACAGCACTGTGCGGTAAGAGAAACCCCTCTGTGTCAGTGTGCTCCCCCCAGCCTCTTTCAGGTGATAACCACCTGTGGCGGTTGTGATAGATACGTCTGGTCATAAGGGATGGACCCAGTGGATGTGGGGGAGACAGATAATAATACAATAGCCAAGGGCTATTGTGCTATGTGCCCACCTAAGCACAGTGGTCGGTATGCAAATGTGACTATGAGCCAATTATCTTACCCCCAAGGTACGCCTCTCAAGGTTACTCCTTGAGGCTGAGATTCCTTACTGCAACAGATTCTCGGTAAGTGGCTAACAGCATGCTAAATCTGAAATCTTAGCTAAGTGATATAAAGGATTGATTGTGCATATATAATCCTTTAGACATAAACAGTTGACCAAGTCTGGGACTAAGACTGGATCCAGCCGCACCTAGACTCCTTTCTGAGGAAGGAGTTTAGAAAGCAAGGGGATCTTTTCTGAACCTTGTGACCCAATGGGAGGATTTCCCTCACAGCTTTGTTTTCTCTGACCCTGTCCTCTGTGCAGTAAATAACCAAGTGTACCTGCCATTGAATCTTATAAACTAATGTTGCATTTACCGTTGAACTTTGTTAACTTACTGTTTTACATTGATAAACTATATTTTTTTGCCCCCCTCTCACTCCTCTGTGACACCCTCCTTACCCTCTAAGATAGCCTTACAGAACAGGTATGAGGCCCTGGGTATGGTAGAAGTGCATAATGAGAAAAAGGAGGAACCAGCACAAGTAGTCTTGCCTAGGTCAGAGAGACCAATCCCTCGCAACAAAACCCGCATTGCGACCAGTGCTAAGAAGAAACATGATCATTGGTGAATTCCCTCCTGTGCCGAATGGGAATACCCATTTGCAGACCCAACCCTCTTTTCAGGGGGGTTTGCTGCCTCCCTGGGGCTGAATTAGGGACGTCACCACAAGACTGAAGAGCCTAGTACCACCTTCAGATGACTATCCATTCCTGCTCTTTCATGTGGGTACTAATGATATCACAACAAAAAGTCTGAGGTCAATCAAAAGAGATTTCAGAACCCTGGGAAGAATGCTGGAAAATTTGAAAGCATAGGTAGTGTTTTCCTCAATCCTCCCAGTAATGGGGGGAGACTTTGGAAGAAATAAAGCCAACCCAGGATACCAAGTCGTGGCTCCAGGACTTGGTACAGCCCTTATGGTTAGCAATGGTGTGGTTGAGAGCATCTGGGTGAGTATTAGGGGTATGGAAAATAAACAAGATGTTGTAGTGGGTGTCTACTACTGATTGCCCAGCCAGGATGTAAGCACTGCTGAGTTACTCTATAGGTGATTAGGAGAAATTTCTGGATCAGTAGCTCTTGTTCTTATGGGAGATTTCAGCTTCTCAGACATCAACTGGGAATATGACACTGCTGTGACAAGCAGATCTTGGAAATTCTTGAAGTCTGTAGGAGGTGACTTCCTGTCACAAGTACTCAGTCAGCCAACTAGGAAAGATGCCCTCCTAGACTTGCTGCTTGTGAATGGAGAAGGACTGATGGGAGATGTGATGGTAGGTGGCTATCTTGGCCTCAGTGATCATTAAATGGCTGAGTTCAAAATTTTCAATGTAATGAGAGAAAAAAAGGACAGCAGACTAGCTACCCTGGATTTCAGGAGAGCAAGCTTTAAGCTATTCAGAGAAGTATTTAGCAGTGTACCCTGGGAGACTGCTTTTGAGGACTTAGGAGTCCATGAATGCTGGTTATTCTTTAAGAACCACCTTTTACAAGCACAGGAGCAGGCAATTTCACTGAGTCATAAGTCAAGCAACCAGGGCAGGAGACCATGGAAGTTCTTGTGGAGCTCAAGAGGAAAAAGAAATTTTATGATCTCTGGAAGCGAGGTTAGGCTTTCCAGGAAGCTTACAGAGCTGTAGTTTGCGTATGTGGGGAGAAGACACAAAAGGCCGAAGCTCAATTAGAGTTGAAATTGGCCAGTGTTGCATCAGATAACAAGAAGGGCTTTTTAAAGTACGTTAATAGCTAGAGGAGGTCTAAAGAAAACATTGGACTGATACCTGTTGAAGATGGTCACCTGACAAATAGGGATGAAGAAAAAGCAGAGGACTTCAATGCTTGTTTTTTTTCCCCCCAGGTCTTCAATAATACTGACAGACCTTGGGCTGCCCAGTCCCCTGAGCTGGAGGACCATGAGTGTGGGAACAGTGACTTTCCATTTGTGGACCCTGAAATTGTAAGGGGCCAGCTGTATCAGTTGAATGTTTGCAAGTCCATGGGGTCTGATGGGATTAATCCCAGAGTACTAAAGGAGCTAGTAGATGTTATTGCAGGACCCATCTCTATCATCTACCAAAGGTCTTGGGAGGTCCCTGCTGACTGGAAGCTAGCCGATGTCATCACAGTTTACAAGAAAGGTGAGGGAAGAAGGCCCAGGAAACAACAGACCTGTTAGTCTAACCTCTGTTCCTGGAAAAAATTTGGAGAAAATCATACTGGGTGCTATTGAAGCACATTTAAAGAACAATGCAATCGTCAGGCACAGTCAACATGGGTTCACAAAGGGCAAGTCCTAACTAATTTGATCTCTCTCTGTGATAAGGTCACCTCCCTGGTGGATGAAAGGATGGTGATGGATGTAGTTTTTCTGGATTTCAGTAAGGCTTTTGATACTGTCCCTCCCAGCATCCTTGTGCACAAGTTGCCCAACTGTGGGTGAGTGGGTTCACAGTGTGCTGGGTGAAACAGGGCTGATGGGCAGGGCTCAAAGGGTTGTAGTGAGTGGGGCTACATCTGGGTGGCTTCCAGTCACCAGCAGTGTTCCTCAGGGTTCAATTCTAGGGCCAGTTCTGTTCAATATATTTATCAATGATCTGGACACAGGAGTTGAATGCACCCTTAGGAAGTTTGCTAACGATACCAAACTGGGAGGTGCTGATGACTCTCTTGAGGGACAAGACACCTTGCAGAGGGATCTGGATAGACTGGAGCATTGGGCAATGATTAATGGGATGAGATTCAAAAAAGTCCGAATGCTGGATTCTGTACCTGGAACAGTAATGCCAGGCACAAGTCTAAATTGGGTCAGGAGGGGCTGGAGAGCAGCCCTGCAGAAAGGGGTCTGGGGGTGCTGGTTGGCAGGAGGCTCAACAAGAGTCAGCAGTGTGCCCTGGCAGCCAAGAGGACAAACCACATGCTGCAGTGCATGAAACAGGGCATAACCAGCTGGTCAAAAGAGGTGCTTATCCCACTGTATTCAGCATTGGTGTGGCCTCACCTTCAGTATTGTGTGCAGTTCTGGCCCTCACAACTTGAGAAGGATGTTAAGTTTCTTGAATGTGTCCAGAGGAGCTCATCAAAATTGGTGAAAGGGCTGGAAGGAATGTCTTATGAGGAGCAGCTAAGGACTTTGGGGTTGTCTAGTTTGGAGGGAAGGAGGCTGAGGGGTGATCTCCCTGCTCTCTACAGCTTCCTGAGGAGGGGACGTGGAGAGGGAGGTGCTGAGCTCTTCTCCCTGTGGTCCCCACTGCCAGGGCATGTGAGAATGGCTCAAAGGTGTGTGCATCAGGGGAGTTTGGGACTTGACATTAGGAAGCATTTCTTTACTGAGAGAGAGTGGTCAAACCCTGAAGCAGGCTTCCTGGAGAGGTGGTCAATACCCCATGCCTGTTGGTGTTTGAGGCATTTGGACAATGCCCTTGACATGCTCTTGGTCAGCCCTGAAGTGGTCAGGCCATTGCACTAGATGATTGTTGTAGGTCTCTTCCAACTGAAATAGACTACTCTATTCCCATATGTGCATGAAATATGCAAATAAGAAACTGGCACGTGATCAGATTTTGCTTTCTCAGGATTATGTTCCTCATAACAATTGTGGCAGTAACTCCAAGTTACTGTGATGACCTCACAGTTCATATCTGTACACATTTTTGTTGAAGAAGTAAAATTTTTCTCCTTCACAGCATTTCACATGACGATGGGAAAAATCTCTTGCCAGAACAGCATAAAAGACGTTTCAATTCTCTCTTAATTTCATGCAAGCAATGATCCAAAAGATGAACTTCACTTCCATCTGCTGGTGAATCTGTAATATAGCAAGTAGATGGTTATTGAATTGTAGTACATGCACTTCAGGAGTTACTGTAGCTTGAATGCAACAGCTATTGTGCTTGCTATCCAGTAGGCTATTTTATTTTTTTTGTAGTGTAACTCACCAACAAAAAAAAGAACTCAACTCTCTCCCCCATGTTATTCCTTCAAAACCCTAAGGGCTAATGAAGCATCCAGTCTGTCTTGTAAAGTACTTTTCCACCTATGTACTGTCAGAATGGGCTGGATTCTGTTTATCACAGGTAAATGATAAAGGTGCTGTTACACCACTGAAAACTCACGTTTCTTCACAGTGAAGCATCAGTACTGCTGAGCCTCTTGGAGTTTTCTGAAGAGCTGGCCATAATTTGTTGGTTGTGGGGTTTTTTTTAAGGCTTCAAAACCTTACTTTTCTTTCCTGTTCCAGATAAAGGTTATAACCTCCTAATTTTCAGTGAAAAGCCTCTCAGTGTGAGCGCTATATGGTCCAGCTATAGCATATACATAAAACATATCTGAATATATTCTGTAATGTATTTTTTTAGACTAACCAGTATTTGAATCTCAACAACAGTTTTTAAATACTGGACACACAGTGAAATTAGGTATCAAAAAAAACTATTTAGCAAAACTAATGTCTGCTGGTACGTCGTCTTTCCAAATCTAATTGTTATGGGTACTAAGAAGTCAGGGCTTTCTCTATTAAGATTAGAGACTATATCAAAGTCTGGATACCTACTATGAGGAGGTGTGTCTTGCATAGCATATATCTTAATGTTTAAAAACAGAAAAAAATATTTTCTTAGAACTATTGTGAGTTTTTAAGATCACACATTTGCACTTTAAAAAAATACAATTGCCTTCTGAACATTAAATGCTAATGTTTACATATCTCTAATTTTGAAGCCTGGAAATACATTTAGGTGGGTAAAAAAAAGACCAGATAAGTTCTTCATAAATATATGACTCCAGCAGCTGGGTTTTAAATTAAAATACCAACTATTCTACAACCTATTTCATGTTAAGATACATGTATGGACTGGCAATCCTGTGAAGCTTCTGATTCAGTGCTTTGCTGTACAGAGGGGGAATCATATATAATAAGCAAATTTAATTGCTTTGCTGAATCAGTTCCTGTATAAGATAATACTGAAAGAATCATCTGACTTTTACAATCAGTAAGAATTGCCAGTGGCAAATGCACATCTAATGGAAGGTATTAGAAATATGCAGATAATTAATTATACCAGATAGATCAATGCACTACATTAGACTTCTGATAATCTAATGCAATGTCATTTATATTCTTGGCTGACTGTATGCAAAAACATTTATGGGGTGTCCACATGTTCTTTTGCAATGCAGTTTTGGAAAGTTTGGATAAATACAACATCTGAGTCAGTCTGAGAACTATGTGTGATACTGTGTGTTTCTGAGATCGTCTGGGGGGTGTCGGCTTTGTCTGTCCTTGGAGGTTTACTGGCTTGCATCCTAGCATTCACGCTATCCTCCTTGCTGTTCAGGCAAGGACCCCACAAGCACTTGGGCTGGCGTCAAAGGCGAGAAGGGAGCTCGATGTGTGTCCCTCAGCAACAGGAATCATGCAAGCACTTGACCAAATGATAGTCAGGGTGAGGTGCGCTGGGCAGCTGCTGAGCGGGGAGCAAGCCCCAAAGCATAATCTTGCATCATAAGCACTCCAATGCTTGTTTGAAGGCAAAGCTTGTCCAGGGAGACAAGCTATTTTAGGAGAGGGATAGAATTTATCTGTACTATGGTGGTGTTCAACAGCAAGATTGTTGTCCATGTGTGCCATGTATTACTGCAAGCTCAGCCACTGTAAAGGACAAACAGTGCAACCAGGAGCCACTGTGCAGAATGCAAAAGGACCTATGCCTTCCTCTGTCTTCCCACACCCACTAAGTCAGCATACGGCCCTGCATGGGGAAGCGGTAAAGATAGTGGATCCTGCCATTGCCTGGCAAAAGTGGAAGGCAACAGGCATTGCCAAGTTGTGTGTTCAGCAAACAGACCTTGGTAATGCAGGTGCACAGCACAGCAGCCCCAAGGTCTCTAGCAGCAGTGGCTGGCAGCTGCGGACATGCTCCTTACCACCACGAGAGCTAGAGAAGGATTTTGGAACTAGGGAGCTGCGGACCTGCAGACCCTGGGTAGCTGAGTAAGGCAGGGAGAGTTAAAAACAAACAACCAACCAAACAAAAAAACCTGCAAGAGGCAAGGGATACAGCAGATAAGGATCTAGCTGAACCCTTAAAGTTTGTTTGCTGTTTATCACCTTGCCTCTTTTGGGCAGAGGGAGCTGACCTGTCTCACTACTGCAGAAAGTCTGCCTATCAAAATCAGGAACAGAGGGGCTGTTGGGATGGACTGCCTAGATAAGGCTAGAAATTAGAGGACTAAGAGGTTGCTAATAAGTACCCAATCTCCAGCAAGAAAAGAAAGGAGCAAATGAAGGAATTAATTTTATTTTTCTTTATATCCTAAGCAGCCTGCATTAGCTTGTTATGGCACTCAAGATGCTGTGTGAATTGGGAAGAAGATTGCTTTTGAATGAAATGCAGTTTGGAAAAATGGAAAAGTTTTAGTGCTTTGGGGGTTTTCTGTGATCAGAAGAGGCTCACAAGACTGTTTGATTCCTGTTTGTGTCTGGAGATTGCTTGTCGCATAACGTGAACCCCAATACGAGGGCTGTAGCATTGCTGTGGCAGTGGATGAGATAGCTATGCTTTAGGCATTGGTAGGCTGGCACAGACACATGCCTATTTTTCCCTTTTTTTTTTTTTTTTTTTTTTCCTTATCCCTGTTTAGGAAAGGAGTAAACTGGAACAACCTTCACAGGGACATGGTAGAGAATTTCAAGATGGATTAGACAGGATGTTAGATAATCTCATCTAGGCTCTTTCCCACAATGATCTTTTCCTAGATGATCTTTCAAGGTCCCTTCCAACCTGGGCTGTTCTATGTTCTAAAACTGTAAAGCCAATTGTATTCTCCTTGGAGTCTCCTCCACTGGAGGGTTAAATTGGCCTGGGCAAAGGCACGAACTTAAATGCTGTAAGTAGTTTTGTGATGCTCTTAGTGTGGAGCAAGAAAGCTAGCACAGGTATATAAACCAGGAAATAGATTGCTTTTATTTGCTATAACCAAATCTGCTGATCTCTGCTTGTCTAATTGTCAGGTGTTTGAAGCCACACTACAGGCATCTTTGTTGCCATTCTTGGTACCTCTTATTGCTGATTTAAAGTAGTAGAGGTTCACTGCATGAGGGATGTACATAACCCTATAAAGAGCATTTGTGTGGTAAGATATAGAGGTAAATTTTGTTGGCTTGACTGATTACCTGCTTGGATATATCATGGAAAGGCATCTGAACACCTTTAATACATATGCATATATATTAACATGTGTCTTATATGTGCATATGTATATATGTTTTATATAAATTTCACAATGCCAACGAGAATCCATTTTAATATATTATTTTGGTGACACATCAGCAATCTTATATGCACATAATAATATTAAATTATATAAGTATGTGTATGTCTGTATGTTTACCTGTTAGGCTTACTAGGCTGTGTATATGGTGCTCACTTCTGCTGTGGGCATGGATTCCAATGTCTCATTGAAAACTATACTCAGTCTGAAGGTGTCCCTTGCTGCAAGCTGATTGTGCTGTACATATTCCATCAGTGGCATGCTCATAAGTGCTTAACAATGTGACACTGGCAATACAGCTATTGTGTGACAGCTGTAAGTTATCCAGAGGAATGGAGAATTTTTGTTTCGACTTGGACAGCTTCGTGGTAGAAAAGGGGTGAGACCAGCAAGGAGCTACTGTTTCAGGGACATATGAAATAGATGTAAAACTGCTTTCATGAAGAAGAGGTCTTAGAGGATATAATTAAATCATTTTCCTGCATTCTTACAGACAAGAACAACACATCAGGTGTCTGATAGTCCAGCTCAGTTTGTCAGTTTTAACATAGTTGCTTCTTCCTTTTCATTAGAATTTATCCTATCCAAGAAAAACATCTGCTTTTATAGAAATGATACAGTGTACTAACACACAGGAACTTAAATTTCAGAAGCTGTGCATTTTAATGCAAGCAAAATGGAGATTTAAGAGTTAAGTGCTGAGTGCTGGTCTGTTCAGCGGAGTGTCTGGGTGGTGGGGAGAATGACCAGGTGGTTCAGGGGAATGGAAAGACAGTGGCTGCTGTTAATCTCCCACTGGTTTCTTGCTGACTGATATGGTGATTTCTAAATGTGGGGAAATGGTTAGCAGCATTTAATTAGATCTGTGAGGAGAGTGGAAGTAATTTTGCCTAGCTTGTATATAGAGTTTGGTCTCCCTTATGTAACCAAAATGCTAATCAAAGACTCCCAGAATCAAAGTTCTCATGCATGGAGTAATTGTGTTGTATTTTTTCCATATACATGTATGTGCACTGCATACTGAATTGGAGGGAAATGAAAGCCTGGAAAATTTAAGGAGTCTGGCCATGCAAGGTGATGACAGAGCCAAAACCAAACCTTAACTTCAGAGCTCTTGATAGTCCCAATTGCCCAAGTTTACTTCAGCTCATTTCCTCAGGAGCATCTGCCTTTATTATTGCTGAGAGAACTCAGTAGGAAGAGGATGGTTAGGGGGGAAACTGAACCCTTTCTTGGGAATTTTTTTGCATTTACCATTCATGCTTGGTTGTACTTGGAATTGTACTTCAGTGTTTTAAAGCCACTGATTGTTTAGGGACCCTCTCTTAGTCTTTGGAATTAACCAGCCATGAAGAAAGGCTCAGCAGTGGGGTCAGGCTGGTTGACTGGGGATCCCTTAGATACCAGCACTGTCACCCTTTCACCTGCATTTCTGGAAGGGGCAGTGCCACCTGGTAATCCTTTCTCTCCTGACACAAATAATTAAAAAAAAAAAAAACAAACCAAACCCAAACCATGTAAAAATTCAGTTGCCAGGGCTGCAGTGTGGTTTCCAAAATATTGCCCAGGTTCCTTGAAAGTTTTTGCTGATAGCTAAAAATTTCTGCCCAGCAGATGGCACGATTGTACAGTGCCTGAGACCTACTTGGGAATGTAAAACTCTAATTCTCTTAAATTGGACTTTTCATGCTGGAGTGTGTCCAGAGAAGGGCAATGAAGCTGGTGAAGGGTCTGGAGCGCAAATCTTGTGAGGAGTGGCTGAGGGAACTGGGGTTGTTTAGCCTGGAGAAGAGGAGGCTGAGGGGAGACCTTATTGCTCTCTTCAACTACCTGAAAGGAGGGTGTACTGAAGTGGGTGTTGGTCTCTTCTCCCAAGTAACCAGCAATAGGACAAGAGGAAATGGCCTCAGGTTGCACCAGGGGAGTTTTAGGTTGGATATTAGGAAAAAATTCTTTACTGAAAGAGTGGTCAAGAATTGGAACAGGCTGCCGAGAAGGGTGGTGGAGTCACCACCCCTGGAGGTGTTTGAAAAATGTCCCGAGGTGTCATATCTAGACATGGTTTAGCAGACATGGTGGTGTTGGTTTGATGATTGGACTTGATGATCTTAAAGGTCTTTTCCAACCTTAATGAGTCTATGATTCTAGATGCTGTTTAGCTAGTTATGGTTACACAGAGTAATTGCACAGTGATACATACACTTCTTGTTCCACAGAAAACAAGGGGCATATTGTGTTTGTCAGTATGTGGAGGAGATGGTCCTTTTGAACAGCATAAGTTGTTCAGCATTGTTGTATCCTAAAGTTGAAGCCATTGCGTTTAAATTGAATGGTGCCACTTGGTTTCTAAAATGCGTGAAATGATTGATACAGTTTTGGTGGACATGGACAATGAAGAGTGTCTGAATGGGGTCTAGAAACCTACTGGGGAGGACCCTGAGCTCTTGGTGACTCTCTCCTGGGAGTTGTACTCCCATGACCCCACCATGGCTAGCTCACTGCACCTCCTTCCAGCTGCTCACAGTTAAACCTAGAAGTTCCCAGAGGGGAATATGAAGACTTCTGAATGAAGCAGGCTAATGCTCTTTCCTGCTGTATCACTAGCCTCTACCCTGGACTGTGTCTGATTCTTTGCCAGTACACCCTGATATACAGATGTTTCTTTCCTTAAAGATGTTAGTATAGCTCATTTTGGAATGGATTTTACAGTTATTTAATAAATAACACCTCGTAAGTGAATTTCTAGCAGAGTTTGCACATGATATTCTGAAATGCCTCATAGTGCTTGGAGGAAAGTTGTATTCTATTGTGCAACTAGAGGCCAACTTTGAACTTGCATATTCCATGTGTAGTTAAAATTGAAAAAAATATGATGGTTTTCTCAACACTGTTGGGAAGATTGAAACTAAAGGGACCTAAGGCTTAGATGAAATTAAGTCAAATCTGCTGTTACTGAGTTTTCCCTAGACAAGTGTTTTTGCTTTGTCCCTTAAGGATTTTGTGGCTTGTTGGGTTTGTTTTTGAATCATAGAATGTTTTGGGTTGGAAGGGACCCATAGAGGTCACCTAGTCAAACCCCCTGCAATGAGCAGGGACACTGCTAACTAGATCAGGTTGCTCAGAGCCCCATCCAACCTGGTCTTGAATGTTTCCAGGGATGGGGCCTCCACTACCTCTCTGGGCAACCCGTTCTAGTGTTTCACTACCCTCATTGTAAAGAATTTCTTCCTTAAATTCCTTTCCAAAAACCTGCTCCCTCTGCCCTCCTGCAATAGCTCTCTTCTGCTTTAGAAAAATGGAAAATATTCAAGTTGAATTCAACCCTATTGGGCAGTGCTTTTCAGTAGGTTACAACACAAGCTCCTTAAAAGGTGTTTTTTTAAGAGATCAAGAAAGAAATGAAAGAGAAGCACACACCATCTATTTATGTGCTAAATGTGTGACGCTTTAGGAAAAATGAGAAAGCTTTTAGCCCCTGTAATCCAGGCTAGCCTCAAGTTCAAGTTCCCTCTGACAGCACAAATTATTTAATTACTGTTAGATCTGGTCTAAATGAGGGCAAAACCCACCTCTACATAATAATTCTACCAGACATAAAGAACAGGCAGCGCTGGAACCACTTAATGACAGCACATCGACGGAGAATTAACAGAGCATCTCTGCCCCGGCGGCTCATCGCACAGTCCCCTGCAAGCCTCGCTCCTCCTCAGGAATCAAAATCATACAAAAGCAAAAAAATACAAACTGCTCAATCACGAGAAGTCCACCCTAGATATGAAGAGCAGCTCCAGCCTAATGTCTCTTTGTGGCCTCATCAAAGTCCTTCTAGCAGATGGTAAATCGAACGTGTGCCAGGAATTTCAAACGCTCCTCAGGAAGTTCATCTAAATCATCAGTAAACCATTTGCACTTAAAACAGAGTGAACCCTGTTGCCCAAATGTGACCCAGATAATGTTTCTGACATGTTTACCTATTTGGACGATATCTTTAAATGTCACTTCCATCTATTCACGGAGATCCAGGATTCCTGCAGAGCCTGAAAAACATACATAAAGCTGAATTCCAGAGTATAATATGATAATAGTAAAAAAAAAAAAAAAAAAGCAGTACTGTGCAGTAGTTTTACTTGGATTGCAGTAGTCAAGACACAGCGAGGTCTGCGAGTGACCTGCAGCTCCCTTGCCTCTGCTGTTATGTTCATTGCTGCTGCTTTTTCTGCATAGAGAGGGACTCATCTCTGCTGGGTCTGCCTGAGAATGAGATGCAGAAGCTGCAGTTAAATAAACCAGATGTAGCAGACACTGTTGATGGCTCTGGAGAAACAGGACCAACGAAAATGATGGCAACAGCATTATGGAGCCAGCTAACTCTTACCTCCTGCCATTCAGCTCCCAGACCTGCAAGTGCTGTCAAATCCTCAGCAATTTCTGCAACGACTTGGGACAAGAAAGGCTCAAACCACCCGTGTGTGGCCAGGCTGTGACTCCTTCTCCCAAGCAGCGTGGGAGGTGGGAAGAAGGGACTCATTTTTAAGACCAGGGTTCAGTCAAGACCGGATCACTGCAAAGTGTTCTTCAAAGGGCTGAAATGTCAGAGCCCGCTGAGAACACGGTGTGCGAATGAATCCCCATTCATCAGAAGGCATTTTCCACGGGGGATGTGCTAGCTTAGCCCTTCGCAAACCCCACCATCAGCCTATGCACACCATGCCATGGCATACACTAATGCATTGCTTTACCCTGCAAAGCCCCAGATAAGCAGAAGTGCTGGCTGAACTGCTAAAATTGCTTATGAGCGTTGTCCTCAGCAGTTTTCCCCCTCCTGAGACATTGAATAAATTGCTGTGCTTCCCATCTGCCAGCAGAAATGGCACATTCCCCTCACCTGCCGTCTGGGCTGGTGGGATTTGCTGTGGCGGTGGGGCCGTGGTGAGGTGCTGGTGGAGGTAACCACACAGGACTGGGTGTAGATATGGTTTTTCCTTGGTCTGACCCCCAGCTGTGGTGGGTTTTTGCCTCCCAGACACCAAACTTGTTGTTCAGGCTGCACTGCCAGTTTAGCTTGCTCTCTCATGGCTTTTCCAGTGCCAGGGAAGGGTAGGAAGAACAGCAAAGGATACAAAAGAGAAAGGAATAAGGGGAATAGGTGCGATGGAAGGGACTTGTTGCCAGCCAAGATCTTACATTGCACCTTCAGACACAGGATGGTTGTGAGCCTTCGTTTGTGCTGTAGCTCCTCACATTTGACTTTCAGTACTTAACCAGGAGCTGCCAAATGCTTAATGGGATAAGGACTGTTATTACCAGGCAAACTCACAACTGCTTTTATCTGCCAGGGCAGCCTTTGCCTGGTGTGGTAATGGCTCTGGAGGTACCGGCCATAATTATACAACAACCCACAACAGCCAGCACACTCGGCACTTAAGGAGCAGAAAAACCCAGCATTAAGATGCTGTCCTGTGCGACTTGAGGGACTCCTGTGCTAACCTTCAACCCTGCCTTGGGCCGCCTTTTCAATGAGGGCATCGAGTGCTCCTGCAGATCCCATTGCTGCTCAACTCCTGGGGGCATAAGCGAGCCTCCAGAACAGCGGTCAAAGCCCTAGCTTGCGGGTTCCCTCCTGGTTTTAGGACAACTTTGCTCATCTAGTGAGTTGGCACAAGGCTACGTGCAGTGGTGACACCCACGCGGAGCTGTGAACTTGCCCACCAGCATTGCCTTCAGGGCTGTCCTGACCTGACCCTTCACAATGCATCGTCTGCCCCTGGGATGACAACTTGGTGCCAACTTTATGTTCAAATTGCAGCCTGGCAAGCAGCAAACACTGTTATGTGATCCATCAGCCCAGCCAGGCCTAATTCAGCTTAACTCAGACTTAGCTACTTGCCTGGGTGAAGCAGGTGCTTGAATGCTATAGGGGCTTACTGAAAAATAACGCAAACAACGTGCAACCAGGTGTCCCCCCAGCCACCGACTGTACAGATGTTTCAGTGAAGGTTAAGTGCCTTGGTGAAATGGATTCAGAAATACGCACAACATTTTCAGGCATTGCTGAAAGTTTCAAAGACACTGAGGAAAACAAACAGAATGGTACAGGGCCACTAGGTCTGTTCTTTATCCATTCCCTGTTCCTCCATCCCCATCTCAGGGTGCACACTGGTATTAATGGGAAGGACGTCATCTGTAACACCAGAAAGAAGAGTGCTCCTGACAGAGCCTGAGTTCAGAGCCTAATGGGGGTAGAGTTTTTGCCTCACCTGGTACTTATAGCCCTTCTGAAGCTGAGCAAGGGCAGACCATCCTCTCCATCACCTTGGGCCGGGTCCTGCTGGGCTTCAGGACCTCAGGACTGCAGGGCTGGCTTGCTTTGCTCTTTCAAACTTTAATGTCAAACTTTCTTTGGCGAGTAATTTTCACACTTGAAGGAATTCTCCAGCTAAAAGAGAAAAAATATGCCAGCATAACACGTTTCAAGGAACAGCAGAAACCCACAAAGATACTTAAAAATACTTAAGTAAAATAAACTTCATCTTAATCATTTCATGTGGAGAAGTAAACAGAGAGGATTTGCTTAGAATGCCCTGTCATGTACACAACGCATCTTTTCCGTAACTCTTTTCTAACAGGTTGCACAACAGCCTGGATGCAAAGTAGTCACCTGGAGTTGGGGAAGATCCTCCAGGAATTGCTTTGCATGTGGAAATGAATCTCAGTTCAGCCACTTCAGAACATTTTTTTTGTTTACTTTCCACTGACATGAAATCAGCCACGATTGCGTCGCATGCGGGATTGGTTAGCCAGTTACATAATGCTTAATAAATCCAAGAGAAATAATATAAAACACATCACCCAGTCTGGGAAGAGTAACAGCATCTCAGCCAGTATCACTAATCCGCCTGGGCCAGGCATTGGTGAAGCGTCTGAACTGATGCTGGGGGGATGCAGGGCTCTGCCGCCGCATGATAGGATTAGGAAAAATGCTTGTGGTGCGTTTGTAAGCCTTGAAGACAGACAGATTGCCCAGGCAGACCATGTGTAATGGTAAGGGTAGATCGAAAAGCAAAGCTCATGCGCCTGCAGGGAGTGCAGCTCCCCCCGTCCCACAGGGCAAGGCAGGCACGTGCTCGGGCACCCAGCTCCAGCTGTATCTGCTGCTCCTGTAAGGTATTACTTCACCCTATTCATTTTCCTCTGGATTCTTCATAAAATTGTAATGGCCCTCTAAACAGAAAGAGCAAGATTTGGTGATTAAATTATTTACCGCAGATTCTTTCCGCAGAGGCGGTGCAGAGGAGAGAGAACCTTGCGCTGAGGTGTCAGCGCTGGTGGTCCCTGGGGAGCACGCAGGAAGGGAGACGACCCAGGACGCAGCTGCCAGGCTAAACACAGAACAGTGGTGCTGAATTGCACCCAAGAAACCAGGGCGTGCAGGAGGAGTTCAGGTACCTCCGGCTCTGCAGGGCCAGCGCCCCAGCTCTCCCAGGAAAGCTGCCCAACCCATGGGTGCGTCGCCCCAAGCACCCTCTGCTGCTTTGCATGGAGCAGCTCTTCTCCTCCTTTCCTGCATTTCCCTGCCTGCTCTGCCCCCCTGCTTTGCTTCTAGTCCCAGGGGAGACCTGCTGCCGCCTTCACCCACGCTGTGGTTAAATACCAACAGCGGCAAAGCTGGGGACGAAGGGGTTAATTACTACAGGCTCAGCGCAAGCCAAGTCTGTAAGTGACTCCCTATTGCTATTTCGAAAAGAGGCTGCCTGGAAAGGGAAAGGAAAAAAAAAAAAAAAAAAAAGGTTTACTTTACAACCGTCATTATTTCATCTGCAGAGTTTATACAATGGAAAATAAAAGCCAGGGTATGCGAAGTCAAATCATTTCTGTTTCATTAATGGTATGGAAATCGTTTTGTTTTTATAGGGGAAAAACAAATGTGAACTTGATGTGTGTGCGCGCGCACACGCAACTCCCTTCATTGCAAAGGGCAGAGCAGTGAAATCCAGAAATAAAAAATGACTCAGAGGCCGTAGGATCTATGAGTCAGTGTAGATGTTGTTGTTTTTAAACACGAGCGAGAGCACAATATGGCAGATAATTGCCCGTGCAGCCCACCCGTCACAGGCGTCCCCTCCGGCCCCGCTGCCACATGGGCGGTGGGCACCGGCCGGACCCCGCGCCAACACCAGACCTCCGGGACAAACAAGGGCCCGGAGGGATGGAGCGTGGATCATCCTGGCAGGAGCAGCTCTGGGAGACAGAAAATGAAATCTGGGGTAGAAAACTTGAGATCTCCTGGAGGGGAAGTGTCTTGCCACCAGTGGAGGAGAAGGGTCCCTGGTTAAATTAGGTTACCTAATTTCAGAGCAGGATGGGATGTCTCGGCAGATGGAGGAGCCAAGCGGCTCCAAGGGCAGACGAAGGAGCGTGGGGTCAGGCGTCCTCTCCCTGTCCTTGCCTGCAGGCCCAGACATCAACTGACCAAAATCAAAGAGAAACCGCTCTGGCCAAATCCTCCCCACCAAGCACCAGCCATCCTGCTCACCCGGACAGTGCCGGCTTTCTTCGGGCACGACCCTGGGGTACCTCTGTGTGAAATGTGCCAATACCCCAAAAGCGGAGTCATTGCACCGACACGTAGACAACCTGCAAAAGGTACCCAAGAAACACCGGAGATTACCAAAGCAGAAGGACAGACAATATTCTGCAGAATTCGCCTCTCCCTGGGGTGAAGTTAGATCATGATGTAATTTAAGCATCTGAAAGAGATTGGAGAAGTCTGCTGGTACGATCCATACCCAATTTACTTTGTAATGGGACTAAGCAGTATTTGCTAAACACTTAATTTAAAGGGATATTTTCACAAAGGAAAAATAAGTGGTGGAATAAGTCAGTTACCAGCCCGTTTGAAGAAGGTCCAAGCAAACCAGAAATGTATACTGCATGTCTTTCTGGCACCAGGAAACACCGATGTCTAACGCAATCAAAATCAGTCCCTTTTTATTCACCAGGAAACTTTACTGGCTCGTTCCTTGCTCCGTACTGTACTCTGCCAAGTACAGTATTTATTATGCAGGACGATGTGGGACCACATACCTGAGGGCAGAGCCTGGTCCTCTGAACCCAATGCAGTGTGAGCGCTGCTGGGTTTCCTGTGGGAGCTGGGGGCTTGTGCCTCGCACGGGCAAAAAACGGGATAATAAGTTTTTGCAGCTCCATTTGGTCTGCCCTGCTTCTCCTACGATGATGAAGATACAGGGTTTGTAAAACACATGGATGGAGAACAGCGGCCCCGATACTAAAAAGCTCTTTGGTTCAGCAGCGGAAAGGAGCACCAGATCCCATCACTGGAGAACGGGACTGGGCTGGAGGAAACCAAGCTCCATCTCAAATAAAAGTACAACAGCTTGAGGTCTAGTTCTGGGGAGATCCTGCGGCTCTGCGGGATGCCGCAGCAAGACCGGGCGCTTTCCGACAGATTGGATCCAGCTCAAGCTGGAGCCAACCGCGCGCAGTCTGGGACCTCTGTTACATAGGTGACACTGGGCAACCGCAGCGGGGCCTTCTGGCCCTGCATAGGATCTCCTGGAAACCAGGGACATAGGAATTATTACCCTGATGTAGCCCATCCATGGCACTGAGGGTTGCTTTGTGGAGGAAGCAGCTCGGGAATAACCTGCCAGCGGAGAACACCAAGGTCCCGGTGTTCTCACATGGGTCAGCGAAAGAGTGGAGCCCATCAGCCCTGATGTTGTTTTAATCTTAAAAACAAGTACCATATATAATAGGGAAGGAATTTGTTTGTTCTCATAATAATTTTATGAGAGGCTCTGTTATTGTGTCATTAGCCATGGATGAAAGCCCAAGACAAAGCCTAATCCTGAACTCAGCGGCAGACGAGGGACTTGACGCTGAGCCCAGGGCTCACCCAGGTGGAAAGCAGATCCCAGCGCAGGCTGGGCTTCCATCAGGGCACCTACCCGGGGGTTCCCAGGAGCAACGTGGCTGCAGGGTTGAGATACAGGTGCTCCCCAATCCCACGTTTAAGCATGCTGCTGGCTAGAGAAAGCCACACAGCTCGGCAGCTAATCTCCCAGACCTCGGACTCTGCGAGTGCAAAGCCTGGGGATTACAGGTTGACTGACCTGCATGGAAAAGCCGATGTGGAGAGCTCCCAGGGCTGCTGCCGGAGCTGCAAGCTGGGAAGCCCTCTGCAACTGCTGAGTTAGCATCAGCTCCACCCTGGGGTGCTTAGAGATACCCCCCTTTTTCTGTGTATACCTCACTGTAAAGCATAAATTGGGTGAATTGCCCTTAAATTGTGAAAGGTCGCCTTCCACCTTGGGAGGGGGAGAGCTGGAGGGGTGCGTGTGCTTTAGTATCTCACACCAAGCGCTTTTCCTTAAGCCCATCTGGTGCTTAGCTGTCACAAGACAGCACACCAAAGAGAATATTTGAGAACTAAAGCCGCTCATCCTGCCCTGCAGCAAAAGTGCATTGCATGCCACGCCATCGCTTTGGCTACCAAGTGCCTTCTCCTTCCCTGTAACGAATGCACCGTGCCTCCACCTCCGTCCACCCTAGGCTTGCTCCTCAGTGATTCACCCTCCTCAGGGACTGCAGCACGCAGAAAGCTGGAGCCAAAGTTAGGTGGTGGGTGAGCTACCTGCTTTTTGGGGCTGCAGTGGTAGAGCCGAGCTAATTAGAGCCCTATTTATCCCGCTGGGTTCTTACAGCTGCAGTCACCATTGGCAGCCGAGCCCCTGGCAAGCGAGCAAAAAGCTCATCTGTTGGGAGCTGACTGCTTCCGTGGCTGCAGCGACGGGACTGGTACGACCTTCTCTTGGAACGCTGTTTTAGATGACTCTTTTACGGGGGAAGAGGATGGGTTATTGACTGCGGTGGTGGTGCTTCAATGGGCCTTGCAGGTGGCCAAGTGTGGATGCCCTGCGGGCAACAAGAGACCGGAGGGCTGCCCCAACACGCAAGAAAAAAATATCCCGATGTCCTTGGGTGGTGGTTTCACCCCTGCTGCTCTTGCAGGAGAGACTCAGGTGCTTTTGGCATAGTTTTTTCCTTTATTCCTCTACTTGAAAATCGGCTCGTATTCTCTCAGTAACCTCTCTGGTGTCCCAGTTATAGATACCAGAAGAACTGAGCCCGTTCTCATGCACAAGAGAACAAGCCTTCCTATTGATAGGAAGCCAAGCTCCCTGTGAGCCCACCTATTGATGACTTCAAACCATCTTTCCAACTGTCGTTCCACAATAACTTTGACTAACTGTACTATTTATTGGCTCACATCACATCCTTATGGCTTCAATTTATTTTTGGAAAACTCAACTCACATTTAATTAGTTTATAGTTTGTTCCAAGTTTTGCTTATCCAGCTTTTTTTTTTTTTGTCCTTTTTTTTTTTTTTGAAGTTTGTATTTTGATGTTTAGCATTTGCCTTGGCAACATCTGGAACCCCTTTATGGAAGTGTATTGTTACTTTTACTGCTTGTGCAGCTTTATTAAATCATCCGAGTATTAATATTGAAAGTGTTCATCTGGGTCTAATCAGGGCCAAGATGAGTGATGTGGCAGTTAAATTGTACCTACGAGCTAATGGTTCAAGGACACAAAGTCCTGAAGAAACTTGCAGTGGGCTTTGTGCTCTTCTTTTCAGCTTCCTAGAAGGAGGAGGAGGGGGAGGAAAAAAAAAAAAAAAAAAAAGAGATATTCCTGCTCTGACCTTTCTTGCAGAGCAGATAACAGAATCGCAGCCTGAGCTAGTTTAGAACAATTTGTCTCCAAAGAATTTTGTCCGGTTACCACTATATTTCTGGATCTTGTTTCCATATTTAACTCTTTCATCTGCCCTGGCTTCTCTACTCCGCAGTGCAAACGGCTGCCAAGTCAAGATCCCCACCACACGTGCCAGTACAAAACTGCTGGGGCTAACATTTTTGCTCCAAGACCTCAAGCAAACCCTTGATATAAATAAGTAAATAACATACCCAGTGGGTATAAATACATTAATAACAAACCCCATTGCTCTTCTGCATCAGCAACATCTACAACCTGGATTTGTCCATTTGCTTCTCCTCCACAGGGCCCCCAAATATCCGGGGCATGATGGTGCTGAGTCCGTGGTCCTGCACGAGCATGCTGCGAGCACAGCACGAGCCAGGGCATGGATGGGTTGAGCTGAGGAGGTGAAAGTACACATATGGGATCGACACCACCAGAGCACAGCCCTGGGCGCAGTAGGGCTGGGTTTGGGGGCGGGAGAAGAAACCAATTTACCTTCAATTCTCTGTTCCCACGTAGTAACACCAATGGAGTTTGTAGAGTGCGGCAGCTGTCGCTGTAGATCAAGAGCCTCACACAAATGCTTCTTTCTCACCCACCCCCAAAACTCTTGTCCTCAAGAGGAGTTTTGCCCAGGATCCTGCAAGTCTTGCCCTGGCAGAGCAAGGCAGGGCAGTGAGGGTGGCTCATGCTGGCTGCAAGTGCTTCAGATCCCAGCTGAAGTCATGATTTTGGTCACTAACCCTTGGATGGATGCGGGGTGTTGGGTCTGCTGAGGCCAACCACAAAATCCCCAGGTGCCTCAGCAGGGCCAGAGCAGCCCCATGGATGGGGAGATGTTGTGCAAGAGGTTGTGGGCAGCATCCTCACCCACTCCACTCCCGGCTTCCCCACCGCCTCGCACGACACCATCCCTGCTGAGCTGCATTTTAAACCTCGCATGGGTCATTTAAACCAAAATTTCCTCCTTCCAGCTTTCAGATGCAACAGGCTTCTCTTCTGCAGCCAGGTTTCCCCTCTGCCGTTAACCTTGGCCCTATGTACAAGGCCACTGGAGCTTGTAAATGGTTTATTTCTGTGTGGGAGCTTTCCAGCAGCTCTTTTACGGCTGTCTCGTGGAGGGGGGTCTGAGCTGGCGAGGGAAGCGGAGCAGGCATACAAGATGCTGTCGGAGCCAACTGAGCGCCCCGAATTTGGGAAGCAGAGAAGTTAAACATCCCTTTTTGCTGTTGGGATGGTACATGTATTAAAAAGGAAAGGGACCATAGGCTCGGCCGTTGGCCACGGGCAGGTCACAGATGTGACCACCAAGAATGCAAGAGGTCCTGCAGATTGCCCATAGGTGCCCGTGGATGTGCTCCAGTATCAGCAGGGCCTTGCTTGCAGGGGCTGAGGCTTTCCGAGCCACAGTCAGGGATTTTGCAGTTTGTTTCTTGTTCAAACTAACAGCCGGTGATGGAAAACCCCTGCGATGGCTGTGGCAGCAGCACAGTGAGCCACAAGTGCCCTTTTCAGAGGGGCCAGGAGCACCCAGCGCTGCCGGGCGGCTCGGGGAAGCGGCAGCGGGAGAGGCACGGATGACCCAAACCTTCAAAAAAATCAGGTGCTGCAGTTCAGGTTCCAAACTGTACGCTCCTGAGTGTATTATTTAAGTAAAAATGTATAAGTATCTATTTCTGTATAAGCCACTTAGTGTCTTTTTTATAAAATAAAGACAGACGTTTAGCAGCCTTAAAACAGGAAGTTTAAATTTAGCTGGGATTTATCCCTTAACCGAGCCTAGTTCGTTCACCCTTTGTATAAAAATAGAGATAATTTTATGCCTGTGAGATAGGCGCAGAGCAGCTCCACATAGGCAGCAGTTATTCCGGCCGCTGCGGCCGGATCCGGGGCTCCAGGCACACGGGGGCAGCTCACGCTGGGCCAGGGCAGAGCGGGCAGTGGAGCTGGGGTGGGAGCAGCCCCCTTGTTCCAGAGCTCAGAAGCCTCAGCCCATCACTTATTGCCAAAACCACAGATGCTCGGGAAGAGGGTGGCAAACGCGTTCCCCAGCCTGGGCTCATTGAACAAGCAGAGGGAGGATGAGGAGGCAGCAGGAGAGGAGGAGGCTGCCCCAGCCTGGCCATGCATCCCTCCCCAGCACCTCTCTCCCCTCAGGGAGGGGAATAAATAAAGTCTTCAGGCACACAGAGTCCCAGAGACGTCCCTTTTCAGACACTGTGTGCACTCAGGATGAGGGGAGATGCCGCTCTGAGCCTAGGTTTTGAGGAAGAAGTAAACTTCCCCTTGATGATAAACGACACGGGAAACGCGGAGGGAACACGCCGTTCTTTGCGGCTTCCCAGGCTCTGCAAACCTCTCGTCCGGCAGGACCTCCCTTCACACCGCCAGCATCCCTCCATCTCCTCTAGGTTTTGGCATAATCCAAAGCACATTTGACCAAGAAATGGAGCAAAATAAAAGATATAAACAAATGCATGTAGAAATATGGACAATTCGGGCTCCTTCTCCAATGGTTGTGCGAATCGCTGAAAAAGATGGTTATTTTTCCCTGCTCCGGGCCAGCATGGCCACGCTCACCCTCCACCACCTCTCTGCCCCGCAGCCTGCAGTGCCAGCGCCCGCCGCAGCCTGAAGACCAACCTGTGCAAGTGGTGCGACTCCACGCTGCCGGCCTGCGAGGAGAAGGTGTGCTACAGCAACTGCAACCTCAACTCCTACTGCGAGGACCCCTACGAGATCTGCGTGGCCATATGGTAAGCGGCAATCCCCTCGTCAAGGGGGGACGCGGGAGGAAAAGGGTTCGCAGGGCGGCAGCTGATGGGAATGCACATGTATCTACCCCTGCACTTGAATTACTGTCCATTAAAATAATTCAGGACTTTGTCTTCCTCTCCCTTTGACTCCACAATAATCAAAATTACAATTTTCAGTAAAAAATTATTTGGTTTGCCCTATAATAAGTACCAGTTTATTTTCTAAATAAATTAGGCATTTAAGTGCCCGACACAAAGTGTGGCAAGTTGCTGCGGGACACCTAAACCTCCATAAACCCCTGAATTTAGCATTACAAGCTGAACCCATTGGGCAACACCAGCAGCCCTGACCCCCAAACCCACGATGTCCTCCTGCATCAGGTTGGTGAAACCCTGGTTCACATGCAGGGGCGCAGCCGGGGTCTGTCCCCATGGGGCACATGAACACCTGACCTGGTACCAAACTGGGATTTAGCCCACTGGGTTTAACCCACCTCCTTCCCATCCCCTGGGAAAAGCCCTTTTCTGCTTCTCCTGGAGAGGGGGAAACAATCTTGCACTTCAGGCCAGGCATACGCCACATCATTTGCCCGGAAGAGTGCCCCCCCCCAGCTTTTTTGGTCCCCATGAGCAAAACTAAAAAAACATCCATTTGGGGTCTGCCCAGAGAGATTTTCTCCTCCTTCCCTTTTAATTTGGCTGCCAAAGAGAAAGCCAGCCAAGCACTTATCGCTAGGCTTTATCTCAACCTGCTAATTAGTGTGAATGCTGTATGCCCCGCTTTCAGTAGGAGTTTGCCACAACATAATTGTTGCATTATGGACTTAAAAAAGACCCAACATACAAAACCGACAAGAAACCCAAACAAAATCCACCCCCTGCCCCAAATTCTCTTACACACACATGGAGAAGCCACCTTAAATCCTGGGTAGGCAATCCAGCATCTCACTGGGTTTGCCCATTGACAGCCTACATGTACAAGAAAAAGCAAGACCACCCCTGCAGCATAAATGCCCATGCCAGGAAAGCAATCCTATGGCATGGGATGGGGTTGCACTACGTATCAGATGGGGTAAGGCAGCTGCGGTGTCATGAATAACCTGCCAGCCCCACAGCCATCTCCCAGTATCTCCCACCCCATCCTAAGACCCATTCTGAGACTGAGATCCCTGCAGGCAGGGTTCACCTCCAAGCCAGCCTCACTTGCAAGGGCATATTTGGATCATCTGAACTTGTCCTGCATGGGTATCACAGTTACAGCAGCATCTTTGGCCCCATGGTCGTGAGCAACATGCTCACATCCTCCAGCATGCCCAGCCTGGGCAGCCCATGGAGGAGGGATCACACCCTCCTGGGACTCTTCAGCTGGAAGTTCCTCTGATGAGTTACTTGGGAAACCCATGAAGACAGAGGGAACACTAAAGCCAAGGGATTTTCCATGCCCTGTACCAGGAAGAGGATGACAAATTTGGGTTCTTCCCCCCGCTTTTATTTCTGACTTCCCAACGGACCCCAAAGGCATCATGAAACCTCTCCATACTTTCACCCTTCCACTTTGCACCGCTAGGTCAGGAAATGGAGGTGCCCCTGGAAAAGTTGTTACCGGTTGTAATTTCCTTCAATGCTGCAACGCGCCCCAGCCACCCACACAACCCATGCGGGGGCTGGCCACCCCCTACCACTCGTTCTTCGCCCCGGGGCTGCCCTGCAAACCTGACCAGTGCTGGGTTATCCTATCTCCTCTGGGGAAAGCTCCAGAAACAAGGGTCAAACCCTGGCGCTCTGCTCTTAGCTCTTAATTAGCTCTTAATTACCCACTGACTCTACGAGGGCAGGCGCTGATCCTCCCTACAGGAGAAGGGCTGCATCCCAGGTTGCGTTTCCCTGGTGGTGCTGGCAGGGCAGGAGCTGCCCAGTGCGTCTCGTGTGCCGTGCCAGCAGCCTGCATTAGCTCTGCTCCGGCTTTCCAAGGGCAAGAGGCTCCATCGTGACACCAACAGCTGCCTCCTAATCCCATCTCCAAGCTCCAGCTCCTTTCAGCTGCCACCATTTGCCACACAAAGGGACATAACCCAGTTCATGCTTGGCCATTCCTAAATCCATCTGGGCATCCTAGTTTTTGAGGATCTCCACTGCTTGCTCCCCAAACCTCTTCCCCCACCGAACCTGGTAAACAGTGGGTGAAGATAAAGCCATGGGTCCAACAAGGACAACTCCACCGCGTAGCAAAAGAAGGGAGCTCCCACACACCAGGACACCGCTGTGCTGGACCTTCTTGCCGAGCTCCCTTCTGTTGAGCCAACGCTGCTCAGATCCATTGGGAGAGCTGGAGTTTTCCAGCAAAACAAGCGCCTTGTGCTTGAGGAATCAGACGACAACCAAAGCCAAACCTACCCTTTTGCTCTGCATGTGGCACATTTCCACAACTTTAACGGGAGCATGATGGAAGTGCTGCTGAATAAAAAATAACATGGCATGTGAGAAGGACCTAACGTGACTACTGAGCACTGGTGGTTAAAAAAGCTCTAAGGACCTCAGTGCTATGGAGTTAGACCTGGTGCTACGAGCCACATCTCAGAGTGTAACTGGAGTTTCATGAATGAGAGCTTTTGGTAATAAGCCTTGAAATATTTAACCTCTTCTCACTGCCCTTGCTGAACACTTGTGCACAGCCAAGTGCGACACAGGCACTGGGATATTTGCATCCACTGGGATATTTTGCATCATCAATCCAGAAAGGGAAAAATCTCTTGGGAAGTCTTCACACCCCCAGCTCCTGTCCCTCAGCCAGGGGGAGGGATGTCTCAGTCTCCTCTAGCTGATATTATGGCATGGGGGTTGTTACATGGGGCTGAAAAAATACACAGCAATTAAAAAGGAAAAAAAAAAAAAAAAGCAGGTCTGTCCTTTCTTTCTGAAACAAAGAACAAGTTCTCTAGAAATTCCAAGAAATTACGCTTTTACCTCCCTCTTAATTACCTACAAGGAAATAAGGAAGAGATAGGGCTTATTTGCCATTGCATCCCTGGCTGTGCCGAGCCCCAGACCTGGTGAGGAGCGGGACATCACCAGCTGACACAGCAGGTTTCACTCGTAGCTGCTTGGTGTCTGAAGCCATGGTATAAACGCAGACACGGACCTGTGGTCTGGGAGTTGTATCACCTTCACGTTATAATTTGGCAGCTCCAAAGGTCAAGTAATTTCTAGAAATAGCCCTGACCAGCGACTGAAGGGCTCTGCTCCTGCAGGTCGCCGGAGACAGGAGCAAATGGTTCTGCAAGGACAGGGAGCAACAACCAGCAATTAGCCCAGAGAGAGCCCGGGCAGACGAGATGGCACTTATGGGCTCCACCTGCACACATGGGTTGAGAGGAGCAGGAGGGAAGCACAAGCCAAGTGGTCTGGCGAGCAGGCATTTCAGCCCCTCACATCCCCCACCTCTCCCCTGCACGGGTGAAATTTGGGCAGCAGAGACCCCCAGCCCCTCCTGAGGCAGAGATATTATGACTTGTATTGCAGCAGAGGTGATGGACGAGGTGGGACCCTCATTTTGGAGGGTTACCTTAGGACCATACAGCCCCCAAACCTGCTGGCCTAGCAGCTGGTATTGGTAAAGGAGGGATTTTGCCCCAGACACCACGCAGCTCACTCAGCCATAGGGTTGGCACTACCCGATCCGAGGCGTGATTATGAACTGGAACTATCTACTGAAAACAAGAGAAGTCTCTGGCTCACATCCTGCTATTGGCACACGCTAAACATTTCTCTTTTCACCATTTAGAAGAAATAAAGGGCTTATAACAAAGCCCCTCCAAAGCACGTATAATTAGAATTACACCAGAGCCACTGCAAACAAGTCTTACATGGCTTAAAACCAATGATCTTAAAACCAAGTTTAAGATGACAGGCAAGCAACACCAAGGCTGAGCCGCTAGACTAATGCTTTGTCGGTTCATTTGGCACACGCAGGAGGCAGGACAACGAGAGCATCAGGATCAGCACGCTCTGCCACAACCCCCACCGCCCCATCGAAAACCTCATGGTCCCCAACTACAACACCTCGCGCTGCATCATGACCCATCAGCCCAGCGAGGATGGGATCATCTACATCTGCGGCTGCGTGGACGAGCAGGAGTGCAACGATAAACTGATCTTCGAAAACCACACCAATGGTAAGTACTTTTGTTAATGTTATTTATGGGGGGGAGAAGCACCCAATGCTAATGAGATATTTCCAACAGAGTAGGAGATGCAATGCCAGAAGGAGCTCTTTCAGGATCTTCTTTGACCTCCCTATATAAAAGTTTGTACCCCATTACCGAGCCCAGTATTTTGTCCGTACTAAGCCATCCTTCCCAGAAATGCCTCCAGCCTTGGTCTGGAAACATCAGGCGATGGAAAATCCACCGTACCTCTCGGTAGGCTGTGCCCTTCAGCGCAGGGCGAATCAACTGGGGAACCCAGCAGCTGATGTAACCCAGCGTGAGTCAACGCTCTGAAAGCTTTAAATAAATTGCACCGGAGCAAATCCTGCCCCGGCACACCCACAGGAACGGCTAGCATCCGCCATGGCTGCCTCCCCAAAAGGTGGTGGTGTTAGGGCGCGGGGCTGGGCATGTGGTAGTGCCTCCCTTGCCGCTCTCCTGGCATTTCCCCCCGGGCAGGGACAGCCAGAGCCACCCCGGTGCTGTACACGTACGTGAGCGCGGCTTGGCACGCTTGTGGAAGCTTCTGCAGATGGCTGGAGGTCTAACAGGAGCTGTAAATCCAAAGGAGGGAAAACTAAGAGGCAGCTCGCTTTTGTACCTCAGGAGGGTCATATACTTTGGAAATGCCTCCAGCTAGATCCTGAGTCTTTGGGGGCTTCTCCAAACCTCCCTAACTCCAAATAGATCAGGTTTATCCAAGTGCCCATCAAGAATCTGACCCATAACAAAAGCAAAGTGAAACCTCTCTGATTTGCCATAATTACAGAGCAACCAAATGCTGAAAATGAGCCTAAGCATAACCTGCAAGTCAGCAGCATAGCTTCTCCCGCAACACAAGGAAAAAAAGAAAAAAAAAACCAAACATAAAATGCAAATTCTCAGAACAAACAAGCCACTTTTAACGAAGGCAAACGATGCTAAATTTGGCAGTTCCTTGCTGCTTGCTGTGCCAAACGTAACAGGTACACACACTTCTAGCGAATGATAGTCAAATCCCAAAGCCAATGCTGGGATATATAATTTCACACAAAAAATGACAACTGGCTCAGTGGAAATGCCACCCCCACCGAAGGCTTCCACCAACAGCCTCCCCCTGCCAGCCGGCACGAAAAGTGCTGAAACTCAGAGCGAGCGCAGTGTGGGCCTTAAGCAATTATCGTCCCTTTGATTTGCTTTGTGGGACCAGCTTGGAAAGCCCCAGACTCTGAGACCCCATCGTTTACATCCTTTTCTTCTGCATTAAGGGATCATTTGCATTTTAAGTATTAACTTCATGGTCATCTTCAATGATATAGACAACTGCTGAGCAGAGAAATACCTAATGCAGCTGAACACTTCTCTGGCAGCTGAAGCAGGCATATTTTTTTTTTTCCCCCCCATTTCTTGATTTCTTAAACCACGGAGGCATCATTTCCTAAAGCTGTGCAAGTGGAAGCCCAGTGGACACCTTGGGAAGATGCTGGGTAGAGTTGAGCACACAGAGTCCTCTCCACCTCCACGCCAGCTGAGCCTGGCCCTGGAGGTCCATCTCCCCTCAGCAGGGATGGAAAGACCCACACAGCGATGCTCGACAAGGCGTGGGTTTACGGACCCGTGGTTATCACCAGAGCAGCTACATTTGTTCTCCTTGGAAGGGGTCTAAGCCGTGCTGCAACCCTTCCCTATCAAAGGGTTTGCATCAGGAAGGGGCATCCTCACGAAGGAATTGAACTTCCCCTTTTCAGGACTCGTGCACGCAGCTCCCTTAAAAATATCTTCTCGCTCTTCAGGGTTTCAGAGATGGGATCTTACGCATCGGGTAAATCCATTAAAGCAGTAGGTGATATCCAGGCCTCACGCTTTCCAAAATAAACATATTCCTGAGTTAGTTATTGATTTATATCAGTTTAGGTTGATCTTGTGGTTTGAACCTGATGCCTATTTTAGAAACGCTTTCACAGCCTTGCAGAAATTAGCTGCAGCACATTTTTTTGAAATTTGCCAAGGAAAATAGCTAAACGCTCTGTTTTTCCAGAACCTGAATTATGATCTGCACACACTGAGGTCAAGCAGCGAGAGTTTTGCTTATGGAATGATTCTTATCCCTCTTCCCCTGGGTTATTATACTTGGCAGAAAAACCTCTGAGTAAGATTTTACTTGAATATCTCTACTGAAGTCAGCATGTTTATTCCAGGAATCGCGAACATCAAAGCATCAGACAATTATATGTTGTGCGAGGGTTAGGGCTTTTTGTGTGCTCCCCCCTCCCCGATGATCTGAAGGCTGAGAGGGGTTTAAAAGGAATAAAACAAAAGCAGCCATGCCTGCTCAGTTGACGGGGGTCGAGGTTGTAACGCGGCGAGGAAGGAGATGCCAACACTGGCAGACAACACTGGCAGGACGTTCCTTTCTGCTAGCGTTGTGCCAAGCATCCCTGTGCTCCCCTGGGCTCGGTGGTCCTGCACGTTGCCGACCCCTCCTGGCTCTCCCTGTGCTGCAGGGGTCCAGCAAAGCCCCAGCCCCACAGAGATTTGCTCCCTTCAAGCATTGCCTCAGCTTTATCACTGTTGTTCCCACCCCAGCTCCCCTCACCACGAGCCCAAGCTGCATTTGGAGCCACCAAAGGGTTGCCGAGCCATGTGGGTGGGCCAGTGGTGGGGTCTCACACGATGCACCACCCAGCCCAATTAGCACAGGCTGGTATCCTGAACCCCCACTTGATAAACGGAGCTAATTTTGAAACCCAAACCGAGCAGCTCCCTTAATAACTCCCTGCATCTGGGTTCTTTGCCGGGATGGGATTCGTGTGCAGCGTGCGTTGCGGCCCCACAAAGGGCTGTGCTTCATTAACGGCTTCACATATTTTCCTCCTCCGCGTGATGAAAACGAGCTGTTGCAGAGCCGCAGCGGCAGCACCCTCGCCTTTGCTTTCCTCCCCGCAGGCTACTCCATGCTGCAGAGCAAAGAGGTCATCCCGGTGGCCGCCATCAGCCTCCTGCCCCCGCTGCTGGTGGCGGTGATGATCACGGTGACGTTTTACCTCTGCCGCACGCAGAAGCGGCGCAAGAGAGCCAAGGCGTGGGGCGGGAAGACGGGGCAGCCTCCGGCGCTGCCAGAGCCGGGGAGGTCTGCCGAGCGGGAGGAGAAGTTGTCCGTGCTGATGGACGAGAGCCCGGCTGGCACCAGCCCCACCTGCGTCAGCAGCCGCCCCGCCGAGCTGCTCCCCATCGAGCTGGATGAGATGGTGGGCAAGGGGCAGTTCGCGGAGGTGTGGAGGGCCAAGCTGAGCCACAGCCGCTCGGGGCAGTACGAGACGGTGGCCGTGAAGATCTTCCCCTGCGAGGAGTATTCCTCCTGGAAGAACGAGAGCCAAATCTTCACCGACGCCAGCCTCAAGCACGACAGCGTCCTGCAGTTCCTCACCGCCGAGGACCGGGGTGCCGGGCCCCGCCGGGAGTACTGGCTCATCACCGCCTACCACAGCCGGGGCAACCTCAAGGACTACCTCTCCCACCACGTCCTGAGCTGGATGGACCTGCAGAAGATGGCGGGCTCGCTAGTGAGCGGGGTGGCTCACCTCCACAGCGACTACACCGCCTGTGGCAGGCCAAAAATCCCCATTGCCCACCGGGACATCAAAAGCACCAACGTCCTAGTGAAGAACGAGCAGGAGTGCGTGCTCTGCGACTTTGGCATCGCCATACGCCTCGACCCTTCCCTGACGGTAGACGACTTTGCCAACAGCGGGCAGGCAAGTATGACCCGCCAGCTCTCCCCAGAGGGGACCCTTTACAAGCCACCCCTGGTTGCCCCGTGGCCAAAGTCCTCGCCCACCCCTGCTAACTCCTCTCTCCTCTTTGCGGGCAGGTAGGCACTGCCAGGTACATGGCCCCAGAGGTCCTGGAGTCCAGAGTGAACCTGGAAGACCTGGAGTCTTTCAAGCAGATGGATGTCTACTCAATGGCCCTCGTTTTGTGGGAAATGGCCTCCAGATGTGAAGTGGTAGGAGGTAGGAGCATCACACAGAGGTTGCCACACACCTTTTTGCTCCCTTCCTCCCCATATGGGAAGGTGGCTCACTCCCACATCCCCACTGGTGGCATGGGACCTGATTTGGGGTGGCTTGAGTCTCTGAAGGGATGCTAAAAGCTGGCAACAGATGCTCCCCCGTGGCTGCCTGCCCTGTGTGCCGCAGCTCAGTGGCTGAGGAGCAGGACGGAACCCCAGGCGTCATCTGGTCCAGCCCCTGCTCAAAGCCAGTCGGCCACCCCGTCACATCCGAGTCAGTGCTGGTGATGCAAAGCAAACCCAGCAGGAAGAGCTGAAGTTCCCTCCCCCTCCCTGGCCATAACCACTTTTTCTTTTTTCCAGACAACAGTAGAGTTTATGTTGCAATGGGGACTCACAAACTCCAGCCTCCAACAGCCCCTCACTTCCCAGACTCACATCCTGGCATCCGAAAGAGCGTGTAGCAAAATATTTCACTAACTGCCCTGCTGTTAGCCCCTGCCTGCTCTCCTCTCTTCCCTTTTTAGTGCTCTCCAGTTCCTTCTCTGTCCCACCTACTTGCAATACAAGCCCACGGAGCTGCAAGAAGCTCCCACTCTCAGCAAGAAAGCTGCTCTGAGTGCCCCATGCTCGGCGGTGGGAGACCCTTGCTCGGCTCAGATGCCCCATGCATCCTTTGCTCCGGAGCCAGCATTCCAGGCCATCCTTCCCCACTCATATTTTACCTGCACTTGCATCCAGGCAGGGGCTGGCAGAAACCAGGGTGGCCTCTCACCTCTGCAACAGGGAGCTTCTCCTTGGCCTCCCACAACATGGGGTTGCTCTTCTGGAAGGGCTATTTCTCCTCTAACCTGATCCCTGCCCACAGCAGGAATCTGGATACTTGTACCGTGGTTGCCTCCCCCCCATCTCTCACCAGCACAACACATTTTACCTGCTCAAAATATGTCTCACCCAAAGACAGACCAAGTCCTTTGTAGCGCATCTCTTGGGTTCAGGAAGGTGGTCAGATGGTTCCTCGGTCCCATCTCTGAAAAAAAAAAAAACCCAAAAAAAAAAAAACCAAAAAAAAAACCACCCTCCACATGAAAACCCAGGACTACGTTTCTGTGTTCAAATCCTAAATTGTTTCCAGATCCATTTATTTTTGCAGACTGATAAATACAAATTTATCTTCATCCGGTGGATGATACCAAAGCAAAGCAGTGAATGCATGAAAAACATCCTGTCATGCTGCTGTTGCTTCCTTGCAGAGGTAAAGAATTATGAGCTGCCTTTTGGGTCAAAAGTCCAGGAGCAGCCCTGTGTGGATACCATGAGGGACATCGTGCTGCATGGCAGAGGACGCCCTGAGATCCCGAGCAGCTGGCTGGTACATCAGGTAAGCTGGGAGTAGCTGATTCGGAAAAAAGCAGCCCACATTGTCCCACCTCACTAACCTACCTGAAAAATTATTAAAGCTGTAATCAAAGCAAAAGTGGGCAGGAGTCCTGGGCCCTACGTCCAGCTCCTTGGCTGGCTGAGCCCACGTAAACCCCCCGAGACCCATTGCCCTGGGGTATGAAAAACACCAGCCAGGGGTACAGCAAAATTTATTGATCAATAGCCATGATCAGGAACTGTTATGAACGCCAAGTGATGGTATCTGTCATCTTGCAGTTAACAGCAAAATGGAGCATTTTAGTGCAAGCTGTTCTCATGAAGCAGTAAGTTACTTGAGTCCACCCCATTTCTCCCACAACCACCGTATCCAGAAACCTCTAGCTCAGGAAACACATAGTCCCTCGCGTGCAGCCATCCCACAGCAGGGACAGAGGGAGGAAGGTGCACCTAGCCTCCTGCCCGTGTGGTTGTGCAGGTTTCAAGCTCAAAATTACCTCTAACGTGAGAGGTCAGGATTTGGCACGCGAGAAAGACTTCTGTGAGGAAAGCCAAAATGGGAAGCATCGCCCTGGAGTGAAACAATCGGGAAACGTGCCTGACACCGAGAGCAGGGAACCTGCTAGGCTCAAGTTGTGCCAACGGAAAGTCTTTCACCAGCCTTCAGGCTCAGAGGGTCTGAAAGCACAGCGTTTCAGCACAGAAAGCATAACCTAGTGCTCTGGAATAGAAATACTTCAGCAATGATGAGATGTGCTCTGTTGAAACCATCCCCAAGCACACCCTAGACCAACCAGCTCCAGAAACATAGCTACCTCCTGGCCCTGACAGGTCCTCTCTCCTCTCCCAGGTCCAGTACATTTTTCCACGCACTGAGTACACCAGGGGTAACAGGCAGGCTGACTGAGATTTTCAAATCTTGCCTGACTTTGGTGGGGCTTAAATTTCATGTGTCTTGTGGAAAAACACCATCTGCTGATCAACAATTCCGTTCATCTGAAAAACAAGCTGAAACACTGAGCCTGCTGGCTGACGGAGCCTTGCAGCGTTCAGCGCATCATTTTGCAGTATCCCCTCATAAAACACACTGCTACTGCTTCCACCCTGCCTGGATGGCATAGACAGCCAGGCTTTTCAAAAGGGAAGATATAATTTTGTGATCTTAGAAGGCCATGTGTTCCTGACAATATCTCCTCTCAAAACCATGTTTGTCCAAAGACTCACAACCAACCTGACTAACCAAAGCTGCAAACAGCATCAAAGGAATCTGGTGTCTGCTGGACCATCAGTGAGTTTATCAGTCGTCGAGTCCGTTTCTGAAGCTCACCCAGCCTTTTTCCTTGATGAAGGCAAACACTGGAACTTCAATCAGCACTGCTACATATTTGAAGCCTTTGAGTATTCATCAGAGACATTCATCTCCCAGGGTCTCTGATAAACTTTGAAGCCACAGGAAAAACAGAGAGAGGCTTGGGTTGTCGAAAAATCACACTCTGATAGAGCTCGACCACAACTGGGCTCTTTGCTGAGCTTGAAGAAGGGCTGACTGCAATCACCTCTGAGAAATAACGCTGCCGCAGCGGGGACGGTCTAGCACGTAAACAGAGCAAGGCTTATAGGGAGCAACTTTTATTAGACCGCTTGATACTCACTAGGGAAGAGGAACAGAAAAGCCACTTTGTCTTCCTGAAAGTTTGCCTCTGACTAATCTTAGCTGATCTAATAAACATCTCCTTACAAGCCTGGCTTTACACGATTTTCCGGGCATTTTCCAACCGGCCTCCCCAGGATGCAGCATAGGGCAGCACCATCTGCTGGGAAGCAGCAGAAAGCCACCAGTTTGTGCCACTCCTGGGGTCCACAGCTTCCTGCGGGAAGAGGCATTGGGTGACATGGAGAAAGGGTGACAAATTGCTCAACCTGAACACCAAGAACCCACAGATGTTCCCATCAACGAAAATAAGTTTGATGGAGAGCTCCAAATGCTACTCCCACCTTTCAATCATCAGGATCACTCTCAGCCAAGTGAGGACCTACATTGTTGACTGTGGTTTAAAATTTTCAGCAGACATAAGCATTAATTTCCTTGACAGAGTTGGCTCACCCAGCGTGCTGCCCATCAGCAGCTCCTGGGCAACTGTTTGCAAGGCTGCACAATACAATAAAGCCCCTTGAAGAAATTTATCCCCAAAGTTTCCCAGGTAACTTACAAACACCTCAAGCCCACGCTTCTACCTCGCTTCACACCCCACCACATTTAAAAATAATAATAATAATTAAAAAAAGGTTATTTAGACCAGGTAAATTCCTGGATCTGGTTCATGAAGCAGCTGCAAGATACTGTTGTACTGGCACAACCAAAGGGCTGGTGCAGGACAGGAAGGAGCAGTGGGAGCTTAAGTCAATACTGCCACTAAAAATATACTTGTAAAGCTCGGCACCCTTTGGAAACTGGAGCTATTAAATATAAAAGCCGAACTAAGCCCTTTCGCGAGTGTAACGAGATGTTCCAGTCGTACCATTCAAAAGAGCATCATCGCTACTTGCAAGGCAAACTGTAAGTAAATGTCATGATTTCAGGGCAAAACAAGCACAGAAAAACCTAATGACTAAAGCATATGACAGTGCCACGTTCTGTTTGAGAAAAGGCTTACTTTAAAAGCTTCAGCTAAGCTAGCTCATTTTTGCATGTTAATCAATTATCCTCAAATCCTTTCAACTAAGCTAATAAATGAGTGATGCAGGAGGTACTGAAACACACCATCTGTCAGCTTTGCCACGCAGTCCTGTTCTCGCTCATCTGTGTCCATTATGGAAGATTTAGCACGATGAACCTTAGCAGAGCGCAGGGAGTTCAGCGAAAGGTGCAGAAGGACAGGCGACACCGATGGTACATCTCTGCAGGACTGGCATTTCCCTCTTGTGCTGGTCCATCTGAGACTTTTGGGTTCTCTTAATTGCAAATTAAGAAATGTACAAAACCCACTGAAAAACATGAAGCTTTATTTAGAATAATGATTTTTCCACTGTGTTGCAACCTTGGTTGACAATGATGCAAAAAGCAATAGCACACAATAGGAATTACATAGGCAAAGGAAGGTTCAGCAAAGCTGCTGGTGCTAGCTGTGTTGCTGGTTTAAAAGTGGAAAAAACACCAGCTGCATGCTGCCATTTTGTTTCTAAGCCCAAAACACTGGGACACTTTCAGGGCACCACACAACAGGAAAAAAAATACATTACTGGGAGACATAACCACTGTAACTGAGGGGAGCTGAATGTTCTGGAATGCACTGAGAAGTGCCCAATCCCACCTGAACCAAGATACTATTTTGTGGTGAAAGCTGCTAGAACAGGAAGTCATATTTAAGAAGTTTAATTTCAAACTTGCCTTTGGACCTCCCCCCCCCGCCCTCCCATCCATCCAGGTGTAACAGCCAGGGCACAGGCTTGAAACCCAGAGAGCCAGACTCAGCTGCCAGCCAGCAGGTCACCATCTGCACCTCTCCTGTCCCTCCCAATTTTAGGATGCTCCAATCTGAACAGGCAAGGCTGAGACAGGAAATGGAGAGCCTAATTAACTTGGGCTTCTATTTGAGTCCCACAGTCAATATCAACCAGTTTCTAGGGAGGATTTCCAGGGAGCATGGAAAATGGGACCAGATTCCAGGTGAGCTGAGGCTGCTGCTCTAACACAAGCAGTGCCAGTAACAGTGCAAGCATTGGCATTTGCCACAACTTACCAAAGCTGTTTCCTCCTGTGCATTTCTGCAGGAAGCTGTCAAAAATACGGTAAAACACTGCAATTGCTTCTAGGTCCCCTTCCTCCTGCCTTCAGATCTTAATTTAAGCCCTTCTGACCGCAGGGAATGCGTTTTCTGTGCGACACCATCACAGAGTGCTGGGACCACGACCCCGAGGCTCGCCTCACTGCCCACTGCGTGGCTGAGCGCTTCAACCTGATGGCACAGATGGATTGCGACGACATCCTCAACAACAACACGGACAACGAGGCCAGCAAAACAGCTTCTCCAGCCGGGGACCACCAGGACAGTGATGGGAACAGAAATGTGCAGTGACACAGCAGGCAAAAGAGGCTCATCATGAGGAATGAGAGGATAAGTGAGAAGCATTCAGCTCACTGGGGGGGGGGGGAAAAAAAAAAAAAAAAAAACAACTCGCTTCATTTTTCAAAATGGAACTAAGATCTAGTACATAACTTATTTATAAGATCTGTTTCCTCCCACAGATACAGTGAACTGTGGAATCAATACTTTGGTTAAAGTGCAACATTATATATGAACTGATTTTGTACTTACTTTAAGTGTATAATGATGCAAAGCATTCCTTTTATTATTTTTTAAAATAATAATGTTTAATCTTTTATTAATAAGCACCTGAATTCCACGTCCATTTTTTGAAGTCCTTCCATATTGCCATCACAAGTTTTTTCTAGTTGCTTGTTCTGCAGAGATCAAGACAATTTTCAATTCTTTTCTCCACACACACACAAAAAAAAACCTGTTGCAGCAGCAGAAAAAAAAAAATCTTGAGATGTAACACACCCTCAGTGGAAGAAATACTGGCACCCAAGAAAGTTATTCATTGATCAGACGGTCCTTAATACAGCGTAAAGATATCCAATAATCCCATTTGCAAAAGCCTGATTGGCTGCAACTCCACTTCACTGGGGAATTCCTGGGTGTTCTTGGTAGTTCAGGTAGGTGCATGAAGTTTCTTCAATTAAAAAACCAAGCCATAAATATATGCACTGCTGTTTCACTCTAAGAAGTCTCCAAACAGGGTATTGAGACAATTCTTTCCCCCATCAGTCCAGTTTCCAGCCACCTCTAGCCAACGGATTTGTGCCACAGTAACATCATCAACTCAAATGTGTTGGCTAATTCTTTTGCGCCTCTTTCACACCCCTCTGCTGTGTTACTCAACCTGAAGAAACCTGATCAGACAGAAACAGGGCCTTTCCTCCGGTGACAGTCAGACCAAGCCAGGCTGCCTCTGTGGTGGAGAGGCAATTAAGGAAAGGTAAGTCATACCTCACTCTGAACCCCGGCACTGTGCAAGTCTTAATCCCTCCACCCTTGGGAGCAAAAGGTAATAAAAGCCTTAGCTGCTACTAAGAAGCCCTGCAAGCCCGTACCTGACACTCACCTACACAGAGGTATACCCTTCAGGATAGCATCCGAGAGGAGTACTTCACTTGCCAGCACACAGCTGCATGGATCAGCCCCTACAAGAGAGGGGAAGGGATAAAACCATATAACAGCCACGAGCTTTCTACAGCCAAGGCTCGCCAATGTGGAGCAGGGAAGGAGATCTGTGAGGCTGTGTTGGTTTTCTAAAATGCACAGCTATGACAGCGCCAGCCCATACAAAAACCTTTTCTTCTCTTGCTATTGTTTCCACCTCTTTGGACTATTTCCACAGCTCCTAAAATAAAAACCTAGAACATAATTGTCTCTAATACCTTCAAAGAAGGATGGAAGGGGAATGATTAGGTTGCATCAAATCTAAATAATAAAAAATTAACTTCAGCTACCATGTATAAGTCTCCACCTGCAACCGTGACCATACCTTTCATTTTAGGGACATGGTTTAGTGGTGGACTTGGCAGTGTTAGGTTTGCAGTGGGGGTTGATGATCTTAAAGGTCTTTTCCTACCTAAATGATTCTGTGATTCACACCAATTCTCCAGCTGGCTGCTACCTCCTGTCATCTTAGGACTTTTTCAAGCTAACCCCCTTCTCTTGAAGCACATCCTCCCCAGTTCACCATAAACACACCCTTTCCACCAACCTGACTCCAGTCTCATTTCTTTAATATAACCACCACTGCTTTATTGGTACATATGCCCAAAAGAAACAGAGAGCATGGGGCAGCTTTTCCGACGTGGAGTTAAGAAACTACGGGAACACACGAAACTCCCCCCAAACTGTCCAATTCCCTCCTGTAATATTTAGTGCAGATTTCCCTTACCAAGTTTTGCAGAGAGTTGTTTGGATACAACACTGATGAATATGTTTGCTCATTCTTCCAAGTGCAGCTCAGGAGGCTTTAAAAGACACTCTGACCTGTTTTCCGCAGGTGACTGGGACAGAGGGGGTCAGCCCGTGCAAACCAGATGGTGAAGGCCGCATCTCTGATTCTGATGGCTGAAATCCAAATTCCTCTGGGGAGTCAGACTTACTCCTAGGCTTGACAGTTTAAATTGTAAATATGCTGAAAAACTTCTCAATCTATTCCCCACCCCATGCCTAAAATCTTGAACACTCCTATTTACATATTGCATTTTTTTTCCCCATGAAAACCAAGTCCAGAATCAAGCTTTCAGGATTATACGCCTGAATGCCCATGTTAAATAGGAGCGACTTGTCATGCTGTTTTCCACGAGCAGCAGGGTACGCAGCACCTCTGAAGAGAGCCATTCACTTAAGCTCCAAGATCTGCTTATAACTCAGGGAGCCTAAAACCACTGAGATCAGAAAGAATTTTGCTCTTAACTTCGGTGGAGCCCAATCAATCTAAAAAGACAGAAGGGAACATAAGCCAAAATCCTGCATTTTGCCATGCTCCCCGTTGAACCTGCTGTGGTTATAGCAAATATCTACACGGGAAGCAGCTGTGAGCCCTTCCCTTCGCTCCAGAAGGTACAAGATGGACACAACAGCAGCTATGCACGAGAATCAAATCTGGGCAGAGTTAAAAAACACATCCATTAGTCCGTAGGGTGCTTGCAGCTCTCAGAAGAGTCACATAAATGTCTTACAATTTAAGCTGGATATTCAGTGGCTAGATATGTTTTTAAAACTGATTTCAGCTACGTCCTTTGCTTCTAGAAATTTGCATCATAACTAAATCCTCACCAGGAAGCCATTCCAGTTCTTCTGATCATCTGAGCAAAAGAAAGCTTTACTTGATTTTTTTTTCTTTTTTTCCTAGCTGCACCCCCATGTTAAAAGAAATCGTTTCATGTATTTTTAAAAACTACTTCTTGAGCATTGGGTCTATTTTTACACAACAAAATTAGTAACAGCTTTCTTAGTGTGAAACCACAAGCATACCAGATGAGGGTGGAAGAGAAATAACTTGACTAATAATTTTATATAAGGAACACAAATGGATTTATGGTCAACATGGGAGCTTCTCAGTCTGTTTTACAGCCATCACCTTGACAAATTCCCAAATCAAAATTTTAAGCTGAGCTCAGTGTCTGAGTCACAAGTCTGTACTTTAATAAGCACAAGTTTGATCCCTGGAGTATGCTCAGATGATAAAGACTTGTTTTCTGCTCTGATCACTGCAATATTAAAAGCCGGACATTGCACCACAGCCCTTGCTGTTTGTTTAAAGCCAATCTGCCATGCGACACAGATAAAACAACCACGAAACACATAGTGTTGTCAATTTATTTTCTCTCTACCACCCCCAGTTTGGCTCAAGTACTGATGAACCATGAAGTTTGTATTTTGCCACCATGATTTCTACATCAAATCCTGGAATTGGCCAAGGAGCACCCCGCAAACATGCCGCAGACCCAGAAACGAGGAGGAACTAAATCCCACTGTTTTCGTGTTTATTTTTATTCCTGGTTAAACATGAAAATGCCCAATGGATATCTAAAACTAACACAACAGGATGGTTGTATAGAACATCACAAACAAGACAGCAGGGCCTAAAACATTCTTCTGCTGAAGAACAGAGTTAACAACTCAAGTGCACAGTGCCAAAATATCCCACTTTAATGGCCAGCGAAAGCCCAGACAGACAGATCTCCAGCATAAAGGATAACAACAACCTACTCTTCCTGGTCACCTGATCTCTAGGAAAGCAGACAGAACAAATGAATCATTTTGTAGTTTTATTATCCCCACCCCCACTTCTCACAAATGGACTATGACTCGCATTGAGATCTCAGTGCATTTCACAGCAAAAAAAAAAGTACAAGAGGATCAAAATAGTTGTGCATAAACCAAATTTTTTTTCTTTTTGCACAATTTACAATTTGTGTTGAAAGTTAACATGGTTATTTAAACCTTCTGATGTATTCTTACACTTGTACCTTCTCCATGAAAACGTCTTACCAGATCACACAGTTGTGAGTTTTCATGATGCTGGATCAGGTGCAGCCATTGCCATGGCTGGGAAGTGGCAGATAATGTTATATACACTGACTGGAAGACTACATCAGAAGAAAAAACAGATTAAGGCACCACTGTTGGAAAAATTAAGGTAGCTTGTAGTTACAACAATAACGAAAGCCATAATAAGTACTATTCTTAATTGCCAGCAATTCCTAGACTTCAATAAAATAGTTATAAAAAAAATATGCTTGTACCTGAATACAGTTTCCTGATATCTGATTGTGTTTCAAATCAATACCCAGTCCTCAGCATAATCAGCTTTGTTTTGTTTGTTTTTTTTTTTTTATGGTAAGATGAAAAACCAGGACCTACAGTCCATGTATTCACAGGTCACATTTCACTGCTTTGTTCTGAATAACACCACAGGAGAAAAACCAAAACAATCCAAAGGACAGTTTGTAACACTGATACTTCATCTTCAAGATGATTAGATGGGCAGAGAAATTTAAATACAAAATTGTATGTTTTCTGTTCATTTTGAAAGCCTTAGTCCTCAGGAAGGGAAGGTGGAGGAGGAGAAAAAAGGTCAAACCTCATTACATTAGAACATGAGAAAAATCAAAGTCACTCAGAGATTTAATAAAATTAGGAGTTGAAAAGTGTTCAAATTACTTTTCCAATTCAAGTCAATTATTTCAAGTATATTAAAATGTTTCAGAGGAAAAATTTCTCCATGGTTACAATTCTAATTGCCTTTACAAATCCGTAAAAAAGGTAGTCTCTACATATATCCCATATTCCTCCGATGCATGCATGCGTGTTCTCTGAAGAAAAAAGTCATGATCCAGTTGTTTCTTAACACTGATTTCAGGCACATCTTCCAAACATCCCTCCAGTTTTCCCCAAAAAGGTTAATCACTGGGCATAAAAGCAGCAGTTTTTTGTTGCTGTTGTCTACATGGGAACTGAGCAGGTTTCAGTTAAAGAGCTTGACGCAGGTTCTGAAAAAAGTTCCCATGTCACTCCAAAATCCAACAGTTCCTTCTTCTCTTAGGCAGCTTTTGCAATGAGATCTACTTAGAAGAATCTTACACAATTCAGATAAAATCTCTTGGATCATACAAAAACAGAGTTGGTCGAATGTACCTGGCAAGTTTGTCTCTAAAACTTTGATGGTTTTTTTTCATCCTTTTTAATAGCTTTAAAGTGCCCTAGTATATTTATTTCTTTATGCTTACTTAAATTTTCACAATTACATAAAAAGGGTACACTCAGTGTGATTACTGTGTTTTAAGAAAGAGAGGGAAAGGAGCGGAAAAATCAGAAAACTCATCTTAAAACAGCTTTCTAGTTAGTGTCCGTTTGCTGAGTTTGTGCAGCAGAGACTGTTTTCCAAAGGGGTTTATGATAAACCCAGCCATCTCCCTGAAATTTAAAGAGAAAATATGGTTATAATAAACAAACACTGAGAGAATTCCCTTCACATAACTATTAGACTGATAGCTGTGAAAACTAGAGGGACATAGCTTATACCTTTAACTCCCACAGATTAAGACACAGAGATCAGCGCTGCAGGTTTCTGAGACTACTTCAGAACACGTACGGACTCTTGCCGAGCCACAGCGCTCTCTAGGAGTTGACTGCACTTGTAATTAACCCAGATAGAAAGCCACCCTTCTCAACTCCATGATCCAGATTATTTTAAAAAGCCAAGTAAAAAGCCAGCAGAGAGGCAGCAATCCAGGATTATCAGCTCTAACACAGCCCAACTGCTTACCCAGAAATGAAGTAGCTCAGCATTATGTTTAAACATTTTCAGAGTAGATCCGTATCTCCAACTAGCAACAGAATTTCATCTCTTCTAAATCTAGATACTAACAATATACCAATATCTAAATCTGAGCTAATCATACTAACAACTTTAGAGAACAAAAAACTTTACTGGATCTAACAGATAGTCCTGAACTTTAAAATACAAAACTGGAAAAAAAAAAACACCAAGAAAAAACCCAGCTTTTCAGCCATGTGTTTTAAATCCTTGCTAGACCACAGATATGGGAAGAAGCAGAAGTTCCATTACTGCAGTTTAACAGATAAAGCTTTCACTACAAGGAGAATCTACAGCATAAGTTTCAGCTGAGTCCCCCCCTCCTGCATGGGGCCCAGCAAAGCTCTCTACACAAGCAGGGTCTTACCATCTGGATCACAAGGAAAGTCTATTTCAAAGTTACCAAACCAGCAGCACCCAATCTTCCTGGGCAGTCTGTGGTTCACCTTGTTACAAGTCTTACTATATTATTATTACTACCATTATTGAAATGGAGGTTAAGCCACTGAACAAATAAGCACCATCCAAAAGGTAAGGTAGAAGAACACAAAAAGGTCTAAGTTGAGAATGAACTCATGTTCCTTCTTGCTAACGGTAGTATTTTGGGTTCATAGGCACACAACACAAGCAAAATTAGTATTACTGATTGTTTTCTTTGGGTACTTACTATTACCGTCTACTTACAGGTGAACATGTAAAGCTGTTTTCCATGTGCCATGAGGAAGTGCTTGGTAAAAGAAACTGAGCCACAGAACAGGCAAATGTTTTGTTGCAAGGGAATTGCAAGGGAACTGCAAAACCAAAGTGTCTGAGAAGTGAAGGGTAAGGTCACACCTTTACATGTTTGGGAGTGCTTACGGCACCTTACTCCTATGGATCCTGTGGAGCTAAACGGCAAGATCTAAGGCCAAATACTCTATTCTGACAGGACACGGAGCCATATGTGCACCTGCTTTCACTGTAGCTCTGCCTCTGCCTTCATCAACAGCTAACTGCTTGGGAACTTACTTCTTTAAGGAAGTATTTAGTACACCAAGGTGCTTCTGTTTCAGCACGAAGCCTCTCTTCATTCCTCTGTCGTTCTTCAAGGGCTCGCTTGTGCTCCGTAGCCTTGTCGATGTCTCCATCCCGCAGAGACTCTGTTACATGCTGCCACAGCCTCCTACAAAACAAATTGTTAATTTTGGTTTTCAAGAGTTTTCTCAGCTTGCCACCTCGAACGACAGGATGGCTGCGTGCAGTTCTTTCAGAACAGGAGTACTCCCTCCATTTATGTATGACAACCAGCCCAGGTTGGGGCACAATGGTGCAGCACACGGCTGAGTCTTGTATCTGTGCTAGCAATTAGGAGTGGATAAGAATGGCTCTGAGGTTTTGGCTGTGCCAAACTAATGTCTATTTTGTACACCCTTTAAAGTTGCTATGGAAGTGTTATTCAACAAGCAGTTTCTTGTGAGGACCTCCCTTTTCAGGAGCTGCCCTGCTGTGTAGCTGATGGTTAAAAACAACAAATAAGGAGGCTCTGTTCTAGCAAGCACTTCATTAACTCATAAGACAACTCTGTCCATGAATAAAAGAGACAATATAAACAACCATGCGCCCGCACTTGGTTTTTCGCACTTTTTATTATGTGCTTGGTTTTTTGTTTTTTAAAAATAAATAAATTTAAGATCACTGCTGCTAAGCACTATCCACAAATAATACCTATATTTGCAGGTTTTCCTAAGGCATTCACCAGACTGTTTAGGACAAAAAGGGTCAGACAATAGTAAACCCATACTCTACCTAGATTCAAACGGTCCTTGTTTCTCAAGGGGCCGGACTCTTTTTCTTGTCACAGACAGCTTTGTCAAGTCCACGTATTTTGTCTCCCCGTTGCTGTAGGTGAACTCAAGCACGCTGTTCCACTCCCCTTGCACTCTGCACACCACTGTGTTCGTCGTGTTCTGCTTCACTTCACCAGTAACTCTAGGAAAGCAATTTTTGTTTTTAAAAGGCCATTGCTGAAGACACCTGAGGACTATTCTTTGCATAATCACTTAACCCCACTCTGAATAAGTTTGCAAACTTGGCACCCTGTCTTGAAAAATGTTAGTTACTTGAATTGTGTTTGCACAGGGACGCTCAAAGAGCAAAGTGACTTTCACTCGTTGCCCTAGTTCTCTTCACGTTACCCAGGAAACTCCACTTTTGGCTTCAGCTTAAACTTGTTTGAAACCTTTTAACGGAACTGAAAATGAAAAAGAAACTAGCACAGTACGGTTCACACGTAATAAGCAGTTGATCATTTCCACTTGAAACACCACATCAGATGCACAGTTCTATAAAATAAACACATTAATTTTAAAAAAAATAATTAAACTTTCTACCAAGAATGTATCTCACTACCTGCTGGCACTTTATCTCACATCTTTACATCTCAATGTTCTCCATATGTAGGTGGTCTCATTTTTATGTTGCTCACATAAGCAGCAGACACGCAAAGGCAGAAAGCAAGGTAGGAAACTAGGAATCAGGAGAACTGCTCTTCTTTCCCATCTCTCCCACAGAAACCTCTACCAATAACAAGATATTAAAAATGTCTTTCTAATATGTAGTATTTCATCCGAAGTGTTGCACAGATGCTCAAGGATCACCATAATTACATGCTCTGATGCATATTTTTCTTCTCAACATCAAGACCTGTCCAAAGACCTCCCGACACTCACTTCATCCTGAGTCAAGGAGCGGAAGCTTACTGAGCATAGCTAGGCAAATGAATTACCACCCTCAAACAGAAGTTTTCTCCCAGTCAGAAGAAACAAAAGGGTCTGCACCCTATGCAAACAAGACCTGAGAGATTCTTGCTTGCAAGGTGCCGCAGGATTCACAAGGGACACTATCTCTAGCTCCAGTTAAACTGCGATTACCTGTACACAAGCTCCTCACAAGACACCGCTCTCCAGTTCCCCTTCCCACAGTTCGTCAGCGCTGACACAAAGCACACGTTACACCTCCTTTTACACTTACATTACATGCAGCTAATAATAGCACAGCACTGGTTTGCTGTTATTCCCTTTGAACAACTGCATACAGAGGAGCAGAAAGCAGCTCTTCTGCGCTCCCACCTTGCCCATGCTGGCTGCCGGGTGCCACACTCAGAGGAAGAAGGGAATGCAGGACACGGAGATGCTAAAGTTCCCTTCTTCCACATGCACAGGTCACTTCCAGCTGTGTCTGCATCTACCTGTCCCCCCCACCAAGCCCTGCATCAAAACAGAAAAATTAATTTCTCAGGCAATGAAACTTACATCACAGGCCAGACCTTCCAGCACAGAGATACTGGATGCCAGTCAAATCAGACCTGCGGGGAATCCCCAGGCCAAGGGAGGAAAGTGTGCAGACAGCTCGGAGCAAGGGGCAACAGCCAGGGCTTCTGCTACATCTTGCACACAAAAGGAACCACACCATGGTCCAGCAGCTCAATCCAAATTGAACTTCATTAGAAAAGTTTATTTTATCTTCCAAAGAGAACCAGATTCATAAGTATGGGCTGCTTGGGCACAGTTTTCTATTACAAAAATTTAAGATTTATTCAAGAAAACAGGCCAAAGTTGGAGCAATATGAGCAATAAGAGCACTTTAATATAAAAGTATTAAGCTTTTTTTTGTGGAAGTTAACAAGCACTAACAGTCTCTGAAAACAACTGAAAGAGTAGGCAACAAGCAAGCAGCCTTCGTTTTGTGCTGCTTTTTCATCCTGTGACTTCCATACCTCAGCAAAGCTATTACTTATAGCAAAGTCCCTGTCCTCTGCCCAGGAGACCTCTGAACAGACTGAATCCACAGGATGCCAGAGACCAGCCCATTCGGACTTTGCAGTTACATCTTCACAAGCTTAAGAGCTTAATTTTTCTGAGCACTGTGTGGTTACAACACAATGCTGACATCCAGTATTTTAATATCAATCACAAAGTTACACCTCTTTGGGTCAGATTCAAGTAAACAAAGTTGTATCACTCACTGCCAAGGTGCAGCATCGAGCTGCTACATTAAACTCTTCTTGCAACCTGTGTTTCTTCAAGTTGCATTGCTCTGTGACACCCAGCCATTCCCAGCATTGCAGATTGTAGTATCTACCTGGACTAATATTAGTGATAAAAATCTGCTAGCATCTATTTGTAAGCTGGGCATGACTGACATATCCCTAGCTGTTATCATCATCCTCTATTTCATCAAGCTAAAGAGGTACAGGACCAAGGAGCCAACATCCAGCTGAGGTCTAACAATAAGGGTCACTCTACAAAAAAATCCATAACATTGCCATAGCAACTCTCTTGCGCTCTGCGTAACCATGACAACACTGCTGCTTCCCCATCAAGAGATTCTTTTTGGCAATATCTAATCATCACCACGTCAAATTTTCGATAGCTACAGTACCTTGACCAGATAGGTCTTTAAAAAGCCTCTACACCTGTGACTAATTTCAGAGAGAAAACAGCAAAACAGTTTCCAAAATTAAATCAGTGATGTAAAATTGCATCCTATTGCTTATTTTTTATGGCACAACAGGAGCTACTGCAAGGTGAAAGATAGATTGTAAGCAAAGGAAACAAAAATCCCAAATGATGCATCACTTCAAAATTCTGTCAAGTGCAACAGAGCTACACATGAGCTTCAGTTCTCCAGATGCCATTGGGACAGGGGAGCTACGGTTGCAAGTTAAATTCAAAGCATATATGGAAATTTATGTGGCAAAGCGCTTCAAGATGGAGGTTTTGATTTTTTTTGTTTTTCTTTAAACAATAAATATGGCCTTACCCTACTGTTTCAAGAAAAGTGATTTAGAGAAGACTGCTGATTTTTTGCAACCTGTGAGAACAACCCATGTTTAAGAAGTTCTGATGTTCTAGGCTGTTACATATTTCATTATTATCTCTCACACATTTAATCTAAGAAAGGTTTAAACAAGCACGGTCCAGTGAATAGCTGAGAGCAAAATGCTTTGGAATCGGATATTCTTTGTATGACTACTATTTAACTGTCTGCTTCCTTAGTTAATTGCCTCTCTATTAGCACAAGACTAGTCTGCAGCAGTCTTACTATACAATCTCTAAAAATATAAATGTTAATGAGTTGTAAAAGCTTTTGCAGCAAGCATGCAGATGCTTCCCAGAATCTGCTAGAAGCAACCCCAAGCAAACTTTCCCTGGACCTTCTTTCTTCTACCTGTTAGTTTTTAACCATGCATACACGTGAAGAATTACCACTACAACAATTACCATTTTTGTCTTTAAAAAAACCCATATTTTTACCTAGATATTTTCTAGGTGCTTATACTTGATAGTCTCACGTTTCCTACACAGAAATCCTAAACCAAATAAGTAACAGAAGACTATTTACTAACATTGCCTACAGCACAACTACAATGCACATTTAAGACTGAGATCAACCTCATTTCAAACAAGGAGGAAGGAAAAATTAATCAACTTCTGTCAGTAATAAAAGAACATGTGGCAGCCAGGAATAAAAGCCAGGAGCTCTGTTTTCCCAGTGGTTTAAACAGAGTCAGACAAACATGGAATTTCCTTAGTGTCTTTAAAGGCAACCTGATTTCTCCTTGAGGATCACATGAGATGCAGTTGTTTAGCTATGATATTGTTTAAGAGCACAGCAATAACTTCAAGTGTTTACGAACAGGAAAAACTACATTTTCTCAGACTATCAAATGAGTATTATTCAGCACCAAGAACAGGGGAGTTACACAGCTATTGCAGTTCTAGAGTGTGGATTATATGGAAAAACAGAGAAGAAAAAAAAAGCGCTCTCACCGATGCAGTTTGCCACCGTAGAAGGGCTTGGTGTGAAAGTTAATACTTGCAGAATACCCAGTCTTCGCACAGTTAATGTTGACTTTTCCTCCCAGTTCTACCCAGGGAACAGTTAAAATTGACCGAGCATATGCACAGGGCAGAGAGAATGTGTATTCTTCCCCATGTTCCAGGAGACTTAAGAGACCTGTGTGAAGAAATACAAGAATCCCGAAATCAGCACCACTTTAGAAGAGACCAAACGAGCTATTGAAACAGACAGCCGATACTACATCCAACTACTTTTCCTCATAACCCCTCACACACACACAGAAGCCACCCCCAAAAAAACAACCATGACATTGTAATTCATTATAGATTCTAGATTCAAACATTTTCCTGAAATTACTAACCTGAGTAATGTGCATTTATGTTTCTTTTGGGAAAAGACATTTATCCTAATAATATTGCTCCATGAAGTACAACATTGTGCTGTGCAACATACTTTTCAGTAGTATGTAAAAGGCTTGCTCTCTCTTATTGGTGGTTCTGGAGCACAGCAACACAAGACTTATGCTGCCAAAAGGAAATAACGAATGAATACCCTGAACTGGAGATCCTGAGGAAGGCTAATGCTCCTGTTCTGTTCCCCCTCCCTATAATATGTCCTACCCCATCTGAAGGCAGGTAGCAGAGACAACCCTCCCTACCACCAAGATAAACCCAACTCTTTCCTAACAGTAGCTTTTGCAGTAAGTGTCAAGAATCTCATAAAACCCTGGAATTTTCTTTGCATTTTAATATGTGTGGGTTTGTTTTATTCCTATAAAAAAAAAAACCACAAGACCTGCCTCTTGCCATTACAAGAATGGCATGACAACTGACTGCTGCCTACATCAACCCATGCCTCTGTAGCATATTAACACTGTGTGTCTGACATGAGTATGAAAAACATGAGAAATTCTGAAAAGTTATGACACGGTTTGAGAAATGCCCTAGAGGAGATACTAACTTCAGAAACTACCTGGTACAGCCAAAGCATTGAGACCTGCCTTCCACATCCCTGCCATGCTCACTCCTGTCACGTACGCAGTTCATACGCAAGTGCCTGGAATCCCAAGTTACTAGGCAATATGCACAGGGGACACAGAATGGGAGATGCCGTCTCATCTCTTGCAGCAACTGAACAACTATCAGCTATCTTTGCAGTACTAAAGGGAAATCGCACTTTAAGGGCAGTTACCCTCACTGTCCCTAAAGGATCCAATTTCTGTAGTTAAAATTAAAAATTGCATAGTAAGAGACGTAAGTGCAATATATGCAAATTGAACAACACTTCTATTTAATAAATGTCTGGTGCAAATTAAGTTTGTCCAATGCTTGTGAACTAATATTTATTAATGTTTCCAGTTACAGTAACTGCCCTTGGGTTTAAAAGTCGAAATTTTATTTCCAAATATAATCCTGATTTTTGGCAAAGCATAAACCTATCTAGTTTTTTTTTTTCCTCCCCATACGAAAACTTGCTGTTTATAATGAGGACTTGTATCTTCTGTACTTTGTAAGCAGTAAAGTAAGAAATCACTGAAGGACTGTACATTAGGGTTTACAGATCACAAAGATTAGAGGAAAAAAGTACGTAAAAAAAATCTGAAAAACCACAATAGCAGCAAATTTTTTTTAAAAGGCTTTGAAAGAAAACTACCAAGCAGTATTCATCTGTATTTCTGCCAGAGGCATACAACGGCAAGTTTCCTCTCAAACTAATACTTTAATAACTTTCTAAAATGAATAAATGATAGAAGTTACACTTACCCTCACCAACCATTGTCACTCCTATTGACATCCCTAAGAATTTACTTTTTGTCCAGACATGGGCATTGACACACATCTTTTTCTCTACACATTCAGCATAAAACCCTGAGACAGGAGGATGGTGGGACACTTGCTCAGCTACAAACTTTACTGTATAGTAGTCCAGCTCTGTTTGGCCTTCCAGATCTTTCGACAGAGTTACTTGCTCTGAGGGTGAGTGAGCAGAGAAGTTAGTGCCAGCATCAGTGGCTACGTCGCTCTTCGGCATCCTCCAGGAACAGTGAAACGTCTCCCCAATGATTGGATTGTATGGTTTCTTTGCAATAGCTCCTTTGCGACCTTCGTGAAATGAGGTGAGATAATACTCAACAAAGCGGATCATCCTCTCCTCAGGGCTAGTGCCATTTGTGATTGCAATGAAGAGATCTGGATGGGACATGAAGTCCGCATACATCTCCAACAATGATCGCTTCTCTAAAATAAAAGTGGGAAGAACCACCTGAAATAAAAGAAAACCCAGAAAGCTCTAGTAAGAACAACAAAGAAACAGATATTTTTATAATGGAAGTTCTCAGGTGGAAGATTCTGTCCTGTTTTGGACACCTCACTTTCAGACTGAACTTTCTTGTCCCTCTTCTAAGATGTGAGCAAAATACAGTGATCAGAGGTCTCATTTACAATGAGAAAAGCGCCCAGTAAGTATTGTTAGGACTAAAAAGGTTGAAAGGGACTGAGTAGCCCTCAAAAAAACGTAAGAGAGCTGCAAAGAGACAATGTGTTCCACATGTCTGAAGGAGAAAACTAGCAGGAAGGAGCTCAAAATATAGCAAGGACGGTTCAGAACAGAGGTTAGGAAAGGTTTTGCCAGTGCTCTTGAGAGCCTGAAGAATCTCCCCAGGACAAGCATCCATGAGAAATAACATAGTATAGGTTGATCCTGTACCTCTGAGCAGAGGACCTCATACTTTCCCAGTTATATTCACCACTATAAAAAACAGCAGTCCTGCCCTTTGCTGGGCCAAGAGCAATACTGTAGAGTAAGAGGCTGTGGGTATCATCAATCTTTTCCTTCCCTACAGTGGCAACTAACCTCACGTAACTAACTCTGTTGTAAAGAGCAACACAGGGTGTCTCAACCATGAGACCAAGACAGTCCATTTAAATCAGCTGCATTCATAAAGGTAGAGCACAGACATAAGACTCTTAATAGATATACAAGCTGAATACACTTGACATGTTGTTGCAACACCAACCTGGAATATTAAAATTACTTTTCACTTCAGTACCCTGATATTTAAAGTTAAACACAATTCTAATGACTTCATTACCTGTTTTGAAGTCAGGCTTGTCTTATTTCAGTGCTTTGCCTGCTCTGAACTAAAGACATTTCTACACACAAAGCCAAAAGTCACAACCGGGAAACAGACTTGATAATTTGTTCCAACTAAGAGAAAAAGATAGACCAAATCCAACCTTCAATATAAGCAAAATAATGACTTAATTCCTGATTAGGCAGTATGGGTTTAATTTTGGCTTACAGGCAGCACGGCCTGTTCACACCACCTTTCTTTCTTTTTCCCCCCAAACTGTGAAATGTAAGCTCCATAATACAAGTGTTTCTAATAGCCAAGTAGCTAGTGCTCAAAAAACACAGCTTGGAAAATAAAATTATAATCCCCAACTCCAAGAAAGAGAGTGTTTTCCTCATTCCATGCCACTGGAAAAATCCATTTTTTCTTTAAAAGCATCTAGTACTTATGGTAAGAAGTCTTTACAGGAGTGAATTGAACATAAGCTGGTAGCAGCCCAATTTTCCCAGAGTTGCTGCCCAAGTTGTCTAGTAGCAATTGAGCACTAATTTTTCAAAGCTGCTTGTTTCTGAGATCTGCACTGAAGTGTCAAACCCACTTCTCTCCAATATAACTTTATTCCTGCTTGCTCTAACTGTGAGCAAACACAGAAACAAGAATAGGATAGAGGCACGTCAACAGACGTCTGAGAATAGATAATGGGGAACCAAAATAAACTTCTTTTCAGAAGCAGCATGAATACAGGTATGAGAGTTGTGTGTAAAAGCATTATCAAGTGAGAAGAGAGATCACAGAAGGAAAGCAGAAAGATAAAAATATGAGAAGGCTGTAGAAAACGTCATGGAAAGAGTAAGGTGCAAACACAGGAAAGAAAACAGGCCATTATAAGAAAGCCAAAAAAAAAAACATAGCAGAAAACACAATGAGAATGTAATAGAAAAGATATGGCCATCTGCATTAAAGAAAATGCACTCTCTCAGCATGTTTCACTTAAAATGTGCGGTGTCCTGGGACATCAGATCTTGGGACCTGAAGTTGCTACAGGCCACAATTTCATATTAAGCTCAGTATTGTTCAATACAGGAGTTGAGTTTAAAATGGCACTTCACTTTTACTGCAGCTAGTCTTCACACTTCAGTTACTTACTCTTGTTAAGTCCATGCCAAGTTTCAGCTGAGACAAGAGATGCAAGATAACACTGCGCTGTTCTTCTACTGCTCCTAGATCATCTTCTTTATCATCACATATATCTTCCAGCTCCTCATCTGGATTTATTTCTTCAGGTTCCTGGGATAAGAGCCATAAACATCAGCTCAAAGATATGACTGGCCAGACAGTACCCAAGAAGGACTTCTTTTTTTCATACATGGACAGCTAAATACAATATGACTAAACAAACCCCTGCAGAGAGCTACGCAATGGAATCTACCCCCAAGATAAACAACAACTGAAGAATTTAAAGGGACATTAAGATAACTCAGTGCAGATTTCTAGAGGATTCAGGCTAAGATTTCTCACTATTTCTCAAATGGGTTGGGGTGGGAAGAAGTAAGTTTTGTAAGCTAACAGAATGGCAAACATCTAATAGGTACACACAAAAATAGCGAGGCAAATGCTAGCAGAAATTCCAATCATCTCAGTAACACCCCTCCACCTCCACACTACTTCAGGCTGTCCAGTGTTGCCGTCATTACTCCAAAGGCTGTAGCAAATGATAGTTCCTAGTTACTTGCTTACTGTCGTGCCCAACAACAAGCAATTAACAGATCTACAGGCATAGTCTTCACAAGCATTATCGAGATGTTGCTGCTAGTGCCCATGCGTAACAGTAAAGGAAAAAGGAAAAGTAGCTTGGAGTAGTTTTATAAAACCAACAACAAAAAAAGCCACGCATACACACACCACACATGCTGTCTGCCTGTTAGTATAACTAGAGCACCCAGACTAGCAGAAATTATCTTAGCACCGTGTTAACAACCATCACCCTCCAAGTAGAAAGTCAAATGCTTCAGGCAGAGGGGATGGTGGCATTCCTAGGACTCCAAGCAGCATCCTCCAGGGCAAACAGCTGGAGGGGGGCAGATGCAGAGGGGAGAGGCACTGAATGCACAGGAGGACAGCAATATGCACCTGCCTAAGCAAAGCCCTTTTCCTGGACCAGCTGCCATAGCTCAGGCACATTTGTGAACACTCAACCACCAAACACAGGGGGCCACACAGAGCTCAAACCCTGATGAAAGCAGCAGCATCACACAGGCGAGTCCTTTCCAAGGATGCTACGCTGTTCTGCTGTCATAAATAAGGGAGCTGAAAACATCTAAGGGGAGTGATAAAACTAGTCATATCCCAAACACAGACAGCAATATACATTAAGCACTTGAACTGTAACTCAATTATTAAAAGGAAGGAATTAAGTGATTTATTAGAAAGCTCCTGGTTTATTTTTACTTTTTTTTTTTAACTTAGTAGCAACTACTCAGATCCATTTAAAAATTTATGAACTATAGCAACTGAAAAAAATCTTTTCCATTTTGATTTTGCTATAAGATAGCACAGTGCTGTTGCAGAGACATATAAGAGCACATTATCTTTTTACAGTGATACAGTCTCATCCGAACAACTGTGTGAAACCAACTAGTAGGAAAAGAATGTAATTATGATTTTCTAGCTTAGTTAGGAAAACATTTCTTTATCATAATCCCTGCTGGTTTTTTACTTTAGTGTTTTGCACTTCAAATCAATTTTGACAATTATAATGATACAGACTATAGCTGTATTTCAAATACATTAAGCCATTCTGAAGTCAAGTGATGAGAGTTGTTCAGATTAAGAAAAACAGACACAGCAAGAGCTAGAAAAGAAAGATGGGGAGATTTAATAGCTGGAGACCAGCAATTTTGTGTCTCATCTACTTAGGCAGCACTTCTGGGGCCCATTTTGAGAGTGTCATGAGTTCCAGTTAGGTTTTTTGCACTTCAATTTCCAGGTGGTTTAGATCAAAACGCAAGGGAATACTGCAGCAACACCTTGCATTACCGTTCCAGTTGGTTCCCTCCACTTGACAGCTAGTTATAGAAAGCAGCAAAAATTTATCAAGAAAGGTAGAAAGTTTTGTTTACTGCAGCTACACTCACTCTTGCTCCAGTACAGCTAATCAAAAAGTGCGAGAAGAATTGTCATTAAATCATTTTCACATAATACGATTGAAACATTTATAGATATTCCTTAAAATAATTCCCCACAGAAATGGGATGTTCACATTACCTTACCCTTGTTAGCTGGCAGGGCTCTGCAACAGACTGCTCTTCTCTGACAGATGCTGGCTTGTTTATCTCTGCTGGGAAATTCTGAGCCGCTCCATTTTTGAAGTGGTTTGCCAGAGATATCTTCGGTTCCAACCAACTGATCGTCGTTCCTGAAGCAAAAGGAAGTTTGCGCTGAAACTTGCTCATCCTCTGGAAGGTCAGTAAATAGCAGGTTTCACAAAAGAGATATTTTTTAAGGAATGAGCTGAAAGCAGCCAATTCCTCCTGCAGCCAATCTCTTCAGCAGCCACTAAACAAAGGTGGTGCAATGAGACACCACCTTCAGCGATCATTAGCACAAACACTGCGATTGGCGAGCTGTAATACATGCAACTTGGACTGGAGAAACTAGTTGGTGTCAGGAAAGGCGTAATTGGACACTACAGGAAGAACCCAGTATCACCGGAATGTTAAGTAACCCTTAAAATTTTCTTTAACTGGTACCAAAAGAAAAAAAGAAACCCCACTGCTTATATCAGCTTCTCAAACCCAGCTCAGTTCTAGACTAAAAAAGAGCTAAAGCAGAAAAAGTTTTGTTGCCAGTGTTTCTCTGGAGAGGGCACTCATCTTTTCTCCGCTGCAAAGGCGGCAAGCACACACTGCTGAATAAATAATAATTGTTCAAAAGAAGAAAACGCTGCAGGGCTTGGAAAGCTATTACCCACTCAATGATTCCAGCATCTCTAGTTACTCCCAGCTAATTTATTAGAACAGATCGGGTTCCTCATTAATAATACAAATGTTCCATTCTTTTTCAAAGGCTAATAAACGTACAGGTGACTCCAATCAGTTTTACTGAAGAATACACAAACTGACAAACCATCTTGGCTGGGCTGCAAACACAGAAATTATTTCCCGTGCTTAGGAACCTACACCGAGGCAGCTCGTGCCTCTTCCTGTACGACACAGTCCTTTATTTCCAGACATCTGGTACCTGGAAGTAGGTCACATCCTCAACCACAACAGGCAGAGTAAGCTTAATTCAGATAAACAGCAGCATTTCCACTGGGAAAATACTGGGGCAGGAATAAAGTCTAGCTTTACTAATGGGATCAGACAACTCTTTTCCTCAGCAAGATAGTTTATTTTCATCAAGTCTGTTACTCATTAATACATTACATAGGGAGAAATGAGAATCCCTCAGCAGTTTAAGCTATTTAAACAGAAGTTTCAAAGAAGTCAAAAAATAAGATGCTCAGAATGTCACTGTCAAGCTTACCTTTTCAAAAAGGTTTTACTCATCTTTAAAACCACTTTGCAAACTGTAGGTGCTTTCTGAGCTGCAACTTTCAACATCATAATCTCTAATTGCATGTTCTAGGCTGCTTTTAATCCACACTCACTGCCTCTGTATTAGCTTGAATTTAACAAGTAGCCTCCCTTTTATACTCCCTATCAGCTACTTCTAAAATAACCTTATTAATTATTAAGTTCTGTTTAATTTTTGCTGTTAAATTCTAGGAGGGTTTAAGTGATTTGAACTACCAGTTGTGTTTTTGTGAGTGGACAGGATACCATATTAATACTTCTCTTCAGCTGGAAGATCATATTCAAATCTGCTCTCAATTATTTCAGGTAGCACAAGCTATTCTCTTTACTTGTGACCTCCTCCTCCCCTTCTTGAAATGGTCTTCACCCATTTTTTTTTTTAAACAGTTGTCAGCACTTCCCTCTGCTACAACACACACCTCTCAGAATCTATAGTCTTTGCTTTCAACATTTTTCTTCAAGAGCTGCAAATTGGTGTTGCAATTCGCCTTTAGGATAAAAAAGTACTTTTTTTTTTTAATTCAGTCCATCATTTCACCACTTTTATCTTTTCCTAAACTCAAGTCAACAGCTGCAACTTTCCCATTCATCTTTAAGTCTGTGATTTATAGTATACCTTGATGCAGTTGGGGCATTTTACGAGTTGGGTTTTTTTTGGTTTTTTTTTGTTTTTGTTTTGTTTTTTTTTTTTACTTTGAACAATTGGATAGCCAACTGGCACTCTTATATCATTTCTAATCTTTGGTTTTTAAGCCTGACAAGCACTCACCCAACACATTCTTAGCAGTCAAGTGCCACTTTACCAGATCTGAAAAATACTTTTTTCCACTTCATGTTTAAATTTGTGTTCTAATAGACAAGTCTCCTCTTCATCATCACTTCTTGCTGCATCTCACTCCTATCCAGCTGAAGTATGCTGACCTGCCTTTATGATCCTGGGAAGATTAAATAGGGTTTGTATATACTTTATTAGATAGAACTGTGTTCCCCAAATTCACTGAATCATTTTATGTTTTCCTACACACACAGAAGTGTCTCCTGAAGCATTTGAATTAAGCCACAACCCTTTTCCTTTTTCTATCAACTTCTGAAGCCTACCAAAAAGGCTCTGCCAGTTGAACCAGAAGGATAAGTATCCCTCCTGAGCATGGGGGAGAAACCCAAGTTAAAAATACTTTAAAAAATATATTCTTCACAATCCTCGAAAGGAACAGATGTATTACGGTGTCTCTAGAAAGGCCACGCCAGTGGGAGAGTAGAAGGCTGCAGAAAGGCGCAGGTATTCTTCTTTAATGGTCAGTTTTTAACTCAGGCCCCAGTAATGTGTAATCCAGTCTACTGCTTCTCTCCTCTCCATCCTTCTCTCTACAATATCACCAGAAATCATCAAGACTGGGACATCTCCAAGTAATGTTTTTAGATTCAGCCATTAACAAGCAGATACCAACTGAAAAACAGTTGAGCTTTTCCCTCCATAGTTTGAAAATTTAAAAACCAAAAATACTCATAAAAACACCCCTATCTTCTTCCTAAGTTATTACAGTGGTGCTCATTGGGCCTTGCTTATTTCCCTAGATACAGCAATGGATCAAAAAACCCACCTTACTAGCACACACATGAAAATGCCAAAACAAAAAGACTTCTGATGTGCACCTCCCATAGTTATGCATCAATGGTTAAAAGAATTCACAGAGAATAGGAAGAGTTCTTTCAGTGTGAGTAACTTTGGAGTTCAGACAAAGATTTGGAGAGGTGCCATGTAGTTTTTCATTTAAAATGAAATTTTGAACTGAAATACAGCAAAAAAGTTAATTCATCCTATTCACATATTTTCTTTTAGTGCCTGTGGTGATTTAAAAATCACTATTTTATATAGTTTTAGTACTTTTGTACAACATCTTTTTTTCATCTTAGAAGCTAAACTACAGCTCCAAAATAATATGTGCTGGCAAAGCAAGTACCACAAATATGATAGGAATATGGGAAAGATAAGTTAAGAGACAACTTAATGAGTGCACTTTGTTACATACTTACCATATCTACTGTATCTGTTGTACAAGAGAAGCATTTGAAAATCCTCAAAAGCTTTTGCTCACAAAAAGCCACAAAGTAAATAGATTAAAAAAATTCACAATAAGATCCAAAAGAATTTACAAACAGGAAAACCAACATTCAGTTCCATGCTACACACAAATAAGATGGAGTGATTCTGGTTAGCACCTACTTGCATGGAAGCAATTAATTGTGCAGACATAGCAAGATATTTGTCTGCTGTCTGTCAATGCACGTTATACCACACCCATTAGCAGTGGGGCTTGGGGAGGGGGGGCAGGCATATTTAGTGTGTAAAAAAAAGAAAAGCATGACATTTGACAGAGCTGTATTAGACACCATATATCCTAGAAACTGCAATCCCATGAGTCCCCTTCCACTGTTACTGTTCCTGAGCAGCCAGTTTCATCCCAAAGGCAACCTTCTTGTTGTGGTGCCTTATGTACTTTATTCTCTCGTGAAATGCTCCCAACAATTAAATGTTACATTTCTACAGCTGCTGCCAGAGACTTCTCGATACAAAACAAACAAAAAAAAAACAACCCAAACTACAAAAACCCACTCTAATATGCGCCGGAGTTCTACCCAACACCAGCAAGTCAGACTTTAAAAAAAACTCACAAGAAACCAGGCAGCCAGCAGTTCTCTGCTCATGTGAAACTGGATTTACTGCAACAAGTATTTTTGCAAGAAAGAAAAGATTCGTATTTGTTACAGAGTTCTGCTCTTTGTGAGCATCTATACCCACCTGCTGGTAAGGATCCCTTTTGCTGAGAAGCATGTTGTAACTGGAGAATATGGAAACAGTCATTTAAGCAGTTCATGGTTGCCATGGAAGTTGCTTTCAGCATTAATAGGTCTTGATCCAAGGATGTAAGGTGACCGGAGACAGGAAGGCATTCTATGCTCCTGATCAAGTCTCTTTGCTGGCCCTCAGCCTGAGACATCATCTGTCAAACAAAACAGTCATTTATCAGGTAAAGGAAGCGTGTTGTGGTACGTGTTTAGCATCTTATCCCAAATGATTTTATGACAATAACAAAACTAAAATGTAATAGATTATTAATTAACTGTACTTTTTTTTTTTCTTGATGTAGTTACTAAAGAGTCATTGAATGCATGATGAAATTCCCACGGCAATACATGGTACCTTATTACCAAGCAAAAAAATACCAAAGTGATTTCAAAAAAAAAAAAGCAAAGAGGAATTTGAACGTGATACTTGCTGCAGTAAATATCAAACACTTTCATGCTTGGTTGACAGGGACGGGATGGGGAGAAAACACCCCACACACTCTGTGTGAGGAGTAATTAAGCTCTGTGCTCTGCACAGCCTGGAAGAGGATCTATGAAGATCTCTGTGTATCAAGATCTTTTCACTCTCTACAAGAAGAGATCAGCACTTTAAAGGAAACAACCTGTGCCATTCAGTTTAGCTCAAACCATACAGGATTCGCATTTATTGCCTGCACTGCGCATTATTATTGAGTCCACGCTTAGGATCACTATCTCACTGTTTACTCTGCGGAGGGGGGAGAAAAAGCAGCAGGATTTTCCCCTTCATTACGTGTGTTCAAATCACAGCTTTCCTGGTGTCGTTGTCCCCCTTTTTCTCCCCCAAGCTCCTTTCTTCCTTCCTTCCGACATGGAGTACCCCTACACCAAGGAGCCTGCACCAGCACATTTGCCTGCGACAGGTTCAGTGGCAAAGCAGATCAGCCATCAAGCAGCGTACCATGGTCTTCCAAAAACCCACATACTTTCCTCCTTGTGCTCGCAGAAGCAAGATATTGTCCAATTTTGAATCACAGGGATGGAGGCAAACTTGTAGACATGCTAGTCCCTTTTCTGGGGAGGTACAACAAAAGGCACTAATGTAACTGCATAGCGCTACTCTGCAATCATTACACATTCCGGCAGTTAAGTTAAATATAAGAGCAGATTGATTTAGCAGAGCAGAATAATTTCTTTAAAGAATCCAAGATTCATTCATGTGTTTAACTGCTACATCACCACTTAGTTTCTTAATTCACCAATCCTAGCACTATCTTACTGTTTTGGTTTGGGTTTTTTAAGTACCTTTGCCTGCAATCCCTTCCAGTAACTGCTTGAAGGTTTTATGCAATAAATACTTAGGCAATATGCATTCATCCAAGTTCGTGGTATGTGGTATTTAGAACATTTTAGGGCTTGTCTACCTAGCATGCTATGGTGTGAATTTACAGAGCATTGGCTCTTTGGAAGTAGAGTTAACTGTGCAGTCAGTCTTAGCACATCCCAGGAGTGACAGTGCAGAAAGCTGGTAGAACACTTAGTTATATATAGCCTTGCCTATGCAAACACATCAGTTGCTATCAGAACACGTGTCTTATTTTCTTTCAGTCATGAACGTGATATCAGTCTTTGCGTGCAAGTTTTTTTCCAACACTTTGAAAAACTCTGATGGTTTTAAAAAAAACAACCAAAAAAAGACACAGATAATTAGTTGACAAATCACTACAACCTTTCTGATAATCTTCACTCTTAGTAATTTACTGTGTGGTAGCACCCAAGCACCTCATTCCAGCATCAGGCCAGACAACAGGACAAGTCATGTTATACTGAGCAGACGTTCAAACAGCACATCTCTCCTTTCAAGGTACATATTTTGAACAGTCCTAAATGTTTCTCCTGCTTCTATACTCAGGTGTGTGTAGGGCATGTGGGCATGGAGGGGTGGGCAGGAAGGAGGGAGGAAAAAGTGCTGCGATTAAAAACTCAACATCTATCAGAAGTACACAGGCAACAGAAGTACACAGGCAATAGTTCTCACTTTGCACACACACCCCTCTGCATTTAGTACAAGTCAGCATAAAGATCCTCTTAGATATCCTGTTTTGCAAGGTATCCAAGTCAGCAGGGTGACATGCATTTCGCCGAGAACAAGGGGAAGCAGAAGGGAAAGGGACTGACAGAAGAATGAGCTACAATGCAATTCACAGGAAACTTAGAAGAGATGACCATGCAGCAGATCCTTTGAAAGAGAAGCTGTGCTTCCCACAGCTTCTCAAAATGAGTTTACAGGTATTCAAGCTGTATTATGCTCAAGTGTAACAGGCATGCACCTGCCCTTTAAGTATTTTAACCATATCTAAAAAAATTAACTAAAAGTAGGCATTGTATCTAACCAGCATTTTAGCTTCAAAAAGGCAAGCATACTAACTTTGACATTCAGAAAAGCTACCATTACTGAGGATTCCTCACCTGAACAGGCGAAAAACTTTTAAAGTGATAAATAATCATGCTGTGCCACCAAACTCAAGAATCAAAAGAGAACACAGTTTTCTGTACTCTTTGCAATGCTAACAAAAACATTTCCACTTTGTTTCCCACCCAGTGAGAACGCCAATTAGAGGATGCTGGCCACTGCTTCCATGCTCCATCTCACGCCCTCTCCTCTTTCCTCCCTCAAATTTTGAATGCCATACTGCCATTTGAAAAGTCAAACAGTTAAAAAGCCATTTCTGAAACATTACCTCACGTAAACAGTACAGCTTCTCAAACACCAAAATACAACAGATAGAAAAATTCCTAAGAGCTATAAGCATGAGTTCTGTAAATATTAATGCCATATTCTGTATTGTTGCTGTTTTCATGCAATAGGTAGGAAAGTGCAGATACTATTTAAGTTTACCATATGTCGTAATTGTTCTACCACACTAGTAAGAAGTTTGTTACAAGTAACAGGTAACTTGATGAATCAAACTGAAAGGCAACTACCCATACAGCTTCAGTTTTACAATTTATATGGAAGAAAAACTTCTCCTTCAGAGGATAACGCAAATGAACACACCCATAAAAAGCAGAAGCTCAGGATGGCAGCTGAAGTTTTCCTGGGTACCTGACAGGATTTCACACATCTTTGCATTAGCACTATAGGAGACTTTGCTGTTATTAGAGGATATAAACAGGATGGCAGCAGTTACCGTTTTGCAAGACATCTGCAAGAATGTGGACAGAAATATTCACAGTTTCTAAGGTCTAAAGAGGCAGTCACCTCACCTAGCTTACTGAATAATTATGCCACAGCACCGATTTAAATCAAGGAACAATGACAATGGCAGCATACAATACCAGAGAAAGTATTTTCAGTATCCATTTACAGCTTCTCACCAGTTAACTTACCACAATGCTCAGCCACATATTAAGGTTAATGACTCTCACAATACAGAGCACTCCTCTGTCCCAATTTGCCTAAGTTCAATTTCTAACCATTCATGCTTCCTAGATCCTTATTCACTAAATTAAAATGCCCTCCATTAGGAACTTTCTTTTGCCAAGAAAAGTATCATGCATACTAATTTCACTGCTAACATTAAAATCAATAATATCAATACTACTACTAACACTGGTTTGTAACTCAGCATCTAATTCTGTTTTAGTATTAGCTTTAGATTTGCATGATCTACCCTGTAAATATTCACAAGTTAAACCAACCAGCAGTCAGTCTGTTCTGACAGTCAAGATGGAAAGGTAATTATTTCTGGTTCTTTCCAAAATATACTACACCTCAATGTATACTGAAAAAAGCATACTTCAGAATTGCTCATTTTATTTTTCTGTCTTTTCAATCACATCCATCCCTAGACAATTTGTACACATGAATTAGCATACCAGAAAGTGGTACTAGTATTCTTAAACACCAATCATGACCAATTTCTCCTTAGTCCTAGGAGATAAAGGTACAGCTCAGTCAGTTCTTCTACAGATTGACACTGGAAGAAAACAGTGTATGATATAATAGTATCATAGTACGGGATGTTATATGTCCTTAAGGATATTCCCTTGTCACCTGTAGCACTAGGACTTGCAAGGATGAGAACATGCAAAATTCTACGTCGAGCATCAGGATATTATTGCAGAGTATAGAAGTCATAGAACATATACCACATACTTCTACAATCAGCCAAGGCAAGTTACTTATCCTCACACAGCTATGCAATGCTTAGGACATGGTATTGACAATATAACCAACTAATAACAGCAGGTTTCTCCACAATCCCACAAATAACAGGACAGCTCTTTCAAAAGATTGTAAGATAATTTAAGGCATACAAACCTCTCTAACATCTACAAGGTGATCTGGCTGCATAATAGGAACTCTTTTTCCTGTTGGCAATCTGTGATGTCCAACATTGAAAAATGAAACTGCATTTTGACTGGGTCTTCTTTGCACACCAGGGGAGTTGGCACTTCCTTGGGATGCAAGAGAGAAGCTGCGAGATTTCAGAGGAGGGTTGTTCTAGTGAATAAATAAGCATAGTGAGAAACATTTACAGTTAATTTCTAGTAAACAGCAAATATTCTAGTGTGAAAGATACAGCAGAACAATTTAATCTTTGATTTTTTGAAGAGCAAGGGCAGATGACAAAGCCCTAATAATGAATTAGTACCAACTGCTAAATAAATATTTTGCACTATCTGCTGACAGTTACCCTGGTTTACAGTCTAATTATGAACAATCTGTGAAATGAGATTGATCAATATGTATCACTTCTCTGACTTGAAAATTAGTTTTTGATCTGCAACAGTACTAGAAACTGACTGCTAACAGATCCTACAAGGATAGAGCTCACATTTGAGAGAATGGGATTTTGTTTAAAACTAGTCATTGAACTTCTCTCTTACAAAGCCAGCTACAAGATGTTGATCTTCTGATACCTGAATAAAACCTTGCTTTTAAGAGAATAGGTGTTATGGTAACCAGGAGGTTCTATAAAATACACTATATTCACAACCACCACATGGTTAGCAAATGGAAGCAATAATCATCAGATAATAGTGTTGAGGACTTGTTTCTCAAACACAGGAATTCATCCTAAACGAGTTTGTGAGCTGTTGAGTGTTTTTTAAAAAAGGTTAAAATAAGAGGGAAAGCTCCCAAAATGAAGGGGCTTTAATACCACTGAAGACCTGTTTCCTTATCCATTATAAAAAAAAAAATTCAAAACCACTGGAAAATACTGGGCTTATACTCTTATCTTTCAGCTCTGCCTCCTGTTCAAACAGCAGCTCACCAGTACCTGCTCAGGGAGGACCACTCAGCTCTTCAGAGGCAAACTGACTTCACTCTGTGTCATTCCTAAAGCATATTTCTATTACCAGTCAGCTATTACTCAGAAAAATGTTTCTTGATGTACCAACCCCAACCACAGGTCCTTTTGTAGTATTTGTCTTAGATAACAGGATAGTTGTATTCAGAATTCTAACACCAGCCTAAGTTATTTTTGCCCATGAAAATATCAGTCATACAATACCTTTCCAATAGCTTCTGTGTGATGCTGTGTGCATATCTGTAGCCTGCTAACCCAGTGCTGCCGTTCTTTAGCATCAGTAGCTAACAAAAGCAAACCAAAATGATTATGCGTATGAAGACATTTTGAAGTATCAGCAAAAGGCTTTTTAATTCTTTAAGACAGACAGAAGACTTTAACAGTACAAAGTATTTTTTATCTAAAACTTGCTCAGCTGACCAGTAATTAGCTATAACATTAAATAAAGTTCAACATAAATGGCATGTACTTTTTTTTTTTTTCATTTTCTAACATAGGAATAGCTTCAACAAACAATAACTCCCCTCATGCACATTTTGATCTAACAACATGACAAATTTTCCTGGAATTACAGTAAGGTACCCTGAATTAGATAATGACAGCAAGTTTTCAAAGGAAGAAATACTATATTAGCCCAGATTCCCATAGCCTGCAAAATCAGAGAATGGGCTCCTATTACCAACACAAGGTGGCTAACAGATCAAACATTAGGAATAACGTAGTTCTGTGCAAGCATCAACACAGTACTGTTACCTACAATGATTTAGAAAACTCTGAATCAGTACAGTTTAAGGACACTATACACAAAGGTTAAAACCCTTTCTACACATCTTAAGTTCATGGTCTTCTGAAAGTCATCAAACCCAAAGAGTATGGAACCATCCATAAAGAAGGATGGTTGCTAACTGAAGAACGGGATGAAAGTTTCACGTATAACTCATTGCAGCAGTCTGCCAAACAAGTTCTCTCGCTTTGGCCACACAGCAAGCCCAGGAGAGCAGCCACAGGCAAGGGCCAGGAGTGTCCTCTAGTGGAAGAATCCCCTGCCCAAGAATCTAGGTCCTACCTCTTAGTTTATACTGCTCCCCGCTGGCAGCATTGACTGAAAAGGTGTGAGAGTCTTCATCACTGGGTGAAATTACAGCTCCAGCTAGCTGCAGGGTACCCCTGGGCTTTAGATGTCTCGACTGCTCATTCACAAAGTACTCCAGCAGGCCAGCATCATTGTTTAAAACAAAAAATCTGCAATGATAAAGCAAACACTAAATAAAACCAGCTCATTCTTTTCCTTTCTTTTGGGGCGACGAGAAGGGACTGGGGGTTTGGGTGGTAGTACTGGGAGAAGTCAAGGCTTTCACTACAAGTTGGCACAGATGGAGTTGGGACTTAAAGACTTGAGTCAGTACAACCCCAGACATATGAATTGCGTCCCGAACAAGACCACACAAAAAATAAGTTCTTACCAATTTTTTCTCAGAGACCAGGGAGTGCACAATAGGACAATATGCCCACAGAAGAGTGTTACTGCAAGATTTTGGGAATCAAAAGGATATCCTGAACCTTTAAGGCTTAACACATCCTTAAACTACATAAATTAAGGGTAAAACAGCCCCGGATACAGAACAGTTGAGATACAAAACCCTGAAACTGAAGCAATTCCAGATTTAAAAAAAATAAATAAAATTAAAGTAGACATTATGCCTCAACTATTCAATTGAGTTTATCGATAAGCATATTGACACAAGTCCCTGCATAACAGTGGTTGCACAGGAATTTGGCAATGCTAAGGACTTGTCTCTCCAATATTAATTTGGCTGCACTGTGCTGCTCTAGGAACAGCCTCAAGCAGGAAGCCTGACCAGAGAGTTTCATCTGTCAAAGAAAAGCAAGTTATTTCAGGGGAGACAACAACCTGGGAAGCTAAAGGGAAAAGCTTCCTTGAGTTAGAATTTTCAGTAAAGAAGGCTGATTTTTTTTTTTTTTTTTTAAAAACAGTGGCATAAAGCTGAGACTCAGCAGAAAAAACAAAGATAGTATTTTCAATGGAAAAGAAAAAAAATTAACACCGTACATGCTTTTTTACACATAAAAGCATAGTTATAAGCCACCAAGTGAGTTAACTGCTTCATACTTCCTATGCATTTCTTATTCATTCCTTAATACAAATATTATTCATCTATATGTTAGCTTAGTCTATATTGAGAAAAGCATAAGACTCTTCCATAAAGATTGCCTAATAGAAAAAGGAAAATCTAAGTAGTATTAAAAAAAGTCTGAAACATGTTCATTTAGATGCTGCAAAGGCCAATATTACTAAAAAGCACCACAACAGACTTACCGATATTGCCAACCAGTGACAAGATTGGTGTATTTCATTAAGTAGCCACAAATATTTTCCATGTGATCACTATTTAAAAAAAAAAAAAAAAGAGAGAGAAAAGCAATCAGACAATACCAAACAAATTTTAGATCTTCCCAGCTTTTGATCATCATTATCTATTTTCAGAAAACAAATTTTCATCTTCATTTTTAGAATGGCACTCCCATTTTAATAGAACTGCCAACACTTAACAGATTTTCCAGCCTCCTTTCTAGAATAGTTTCATAAGACAGTTTAACCAGACTTACTAAACTCCAAATAATTTCAAGGCATAATTAGTTTCACCAATGCTTGAGTTTTATTCAGCAGGCCCTTCTGGACACATTTGTACTAGTTTCAGGTAATTAACAACTTAGTATCCATGCTGCTTCTGCTTCCTGCTCCCTTTTCTAAGCAAGCTTTATATTTTTGGACTCCTGAACAAAAATAACTTTCACTAGCTTATTAACAGAAGCTTTATCATAGTGACTAACTAAAAACAGTCCCTAGGTACTCCTACACCAACATAGCTTTATTTAACGCCCAGAACCCTTCCCGACTACGCAGAAAATCATGCTCTTTAACAGATGTTCTACAGAACACAACATGTGGGTGCAGGTCCCATCAAGATATTCTGAAATGTAAAACAAGAGCCAGAACATCTCCTCCTCCAGCATGGCAGGAAAATCAGGTAGTTTCTCTTTTGAAGCCTCAACTTGCAACACCCACCAAAACCAAAAACCCATTGAGGGCATTCGACACAGAGGCTTAACATCACTACAGGCAAAGTATGTTGCCACTTCTGAAAATCAATTGTCCTAAGTAAGCCTTACAAGTCTTCTGGCTACAAACTGATCATCTTAAAACCACACTTTAAAGACCTATTTCATAATGTACATTCCCATAACTCTAAAAGTGCTATCTCAATGCCCTCGCCTCTTACAGTAGGGCACAGTCTTACACTGAAGAACACACTCTTGATAGACAATTCAGGTCCAGCACAGGAAAAATTCTTATTATTCCAATGAGGAATTGAAACAGTTATGCAGATATCAAATACTGATTACTTGCTTTTTAAAAGCAGCTTAAATATAAGCCACCCTATTTAAATTAATTTTTTTGTAGCTCATAGTACACTAAAGATTAAATGGAAGTTATTCAGAGTCCATTGGAGTAGCAGCCCGTCTTGGTTGAAGTACCCCCATATTAGCACAAGGAGAAAGGGGAGGAAAAACTTACAGGAGCCAAGGGATCACCTTCATTAGTGTATTTTCGTTGCAAACATAGTCAGATATCCAAAGATTCAATAAATATAAATAAGTTTAATCCCAAAGGAAGCTATTTAGGATGCCACTAAGGAAGATAGTATCAGAGTAAATCACTGCCATATGAATCAGTGCTGTATTACTGTCATTCGGTAATACTATTCAAAGAAGAGATGCAAGATTGTACATTTCTGAAGAAAAAACAAGTTGCTAATTTGTAATGTTACACTTAAAAATATGTGTTCTAGCTATTACTGCAGCAATCGGTCTTACAGTAATATCCTGCAATGGACAGCAGCCAGCGGGACTATCTAGGAATTTAATTTCTAATAGCTCATTAAGTGGTGCTACAGATAAAAATAAAACCAAGGAGAGCGGAGAATATTCAGGCTATCATATATTTTAAGTGTACAAAAATGCTAAAGGAGACATAAGCAACCTCATCCTCTGCAGATGCCTCTCATTTGTTATTATTGGCATACACGGGAAGTACAGTTTAGACTTGCTCGCTGTCTTAATTTAGCTGAAAATTACGAGATTGCATAGTAATAAAAATGTATGAGCTTGGTGTTTAATCATCTGAAAATTGTCCCTAGTCACAGCTAATTGTTCCTCAGTTTTAGTGAATGCAAGCTTCACCCTTGCTTTTCAGTTAGACCTCGTGCAGAGCCCTGCACACTCCTGCTAGAGCTGCTGTACTCTCCCATTGCCCAGTGTGCCTAAATCACAGGTATGTTTAACAGAAGCCAAGAAAAATCAGAAAAGTAGCTTCAGACTGCAATGAATACTGCAGGACTATTATGTACAGCCTTGGAAGTACATTATCTGACAAAGGTAAATTAAACAGTCTTTTGATTAAGATAATTTGACAACTTTTTTTCTGAGTGTGACAGATGAGATAGCTGATTTTGTCAGTCTATAGAAAAAGGAAAAATTCAGTGTAGAAGGGAACGCAACCCTTTCGGTGATGTACTTCCACATCAAATCAGCACTTGCCTACATTTTGCCTTCATCTGCATGTTCCTCTCCACTTGGATTTTCACTTTGACTAGACCCAAACTTCTCCAAATGCCTCCTCTTCAATAATTCCCATCTCTAGCCTCAGCAGTCCCAAAAGTTGACGGTTTAACCGAAAAACTTTGAAAACAGCCCCCCCAAGAAGTCCGAGAAAGTGATTGAGGAGAAGCAAGCCAGTCACCTCCAGCACTGTGGGCACTGCCGATCTGGAAGGAGCACATTGCAGCAAATCAACATGAGCGCAAGTGCATGATGTTAAATACACTGACCCAGCTGTGCTTCAGAATCCCTAACACACAGGGGGTCCCCAAGCCAAATATCTCACACAAAAGAGCTATAACTCAATGTACAAGGTAACGCTCAGAAGTACATTCACAAGCAAAAGGACCTCATCCACCTGCACAAGATCAGAGAAATGTACTAAGCACCAATGGCCAAACCTCAGCATACGAGAACCTAACAAGCAGCAGCGGTGGCTGGTGCGGATCGCAAGAGACACGGCGGTCAGCTGGGAGGGAATTCCTTACGGACAAACCTCTGCAGCAGGGGAGGAACATAACACACCGACTGCCAGGGATGTGAGACTGAGCTGCATCTTGCTTTTTGTGAGACCCAAGAGTGTTAGAAGAGCCACAGTTCAAAGAGATGGAGCACAAACAGAGGTCCCTGCTAAATGAGCCACCTCTTGAGCAATGTTGAATAAATTAGTGCCCTTCTTAATTGTGTTCATGCATCTGCAATAGAACTGCACAAACTCAAAAGACTGTATTTAGTTTTCACCCTGCCAGAGTCTGGGCAAACTTTTAGCACCCATGAAGTAATGGATTAGCCTACCTGAAGGGTATGGAAAACTTGGTTGATATTTAAAACATTTCCCTTGACAGTATAAGGGCCTAGAGGCAAACAAATAAGCAAATAAAAGAGTAAAAGCACAGATCTTACAGGCATTAATCATACTCTCCCAGCACAAATTCCCACACCACGTGGGGCAGGGAATATTCAACATTTGAACTAAGGCTTATTTTTAAATTTTATACAGTAATTTATACAGTAATTTTATACAATTTTATACAGTAAAAAAAAAATTTAAATCCAGTCTTCAAATTGCAATTCACAAAAGGTAGGATCATATAACCGTACAGAAACCCATTACAGAACTACAGTTAACCTCCTAATCTTCCGGATAAGCACTAGTACTTTCCTACGAATACAGAAAAACTTTCTCAGTATTATTTATAAACAAGGCCATGGAACTAGAGCACTTCTTCAGTGATTTCAAGATTAGTGCCTCCACAGCAAAAGTTAAACTAAAGCAGTGTTGTAAGGCACTTAACGTAAAAAAAACCACCACAAACCAGTAGTATTTTACTAGTATGGAATTAAAAGCAAAGCTCTTCAGAGCGCTACAGAAAGCTTTTAAGATGGCACACTTTGAGAACAACAGGTTGAGGTTCAGGCACTGGCTCTGCTCAGATAACCACAGTTTGTAAAATAGGAGCAAGAAGCCCTTACCAGCATTGTTTCTCATGAAACAACAGTAAAACCTATTTCAAAGGCACCTGTGTACTTCAGAAGCCTCCACAACTCCCCACATTGAGGTTTTGGATTTCTAGAACAAAGATTTCAGAAGTGAATTTGACACAAAATAACTGAGCAACTTATCTCAACATTGACAGCAAGGCCTGGCTGCACCACGATCCTTCCCAACGCTAAGAATACCTTTGCATTCACGCTGCTGCCTATTAGCATGTACCTGTACCTATGGGTACATCTACCTTCTCATAGCCAAGATGTTGCTGTTGCTATTCAAAATGCTCACAGCAGTCTCAGATTGTCAGAAGTACAGCAACAGCTCAGCAACGGTGAGACAACCCCTAAAGTCCATATTTCTGCAGAAGTTCACGTCCTTCCATCAAAGGACAGAAAAAAAATGTTTAAGTGTTGCAACAGACTTGTCACAGCCTTAAAGATGTAAAAAAAATTCATGTTAACTTTTGCTGGATTACTTTAAGTAAGGATACTGTGCAAATCGCAATCCAGGAAAAAATTATGCAGGAACTCATTGTACAATATCTGAACTCCAGCCCAGCACATTTACCACCCCCAAAACTCTGTTTTACTTTTCACGAAAGGCTGAGCCCCACTGAACTCGTCTGCCCATTTTTTAGTTTATAAATATTGTAGGATGGACTGAACTGTCCCTGTAAGCAAATGACTGAAGTCTATGAAAAATTACAAATTAGTTCTTGTTCTTTCCAGAAAACTATCCCCACCCAACTTCAGAGATGTGTTTACCACAAGCCAGATTTCTACGTATCTAAGTGCTACTAAAATACAATAGGAATAAAACATTCACAAAGGATTATTGTTAGCTTATTTATCCTTTTCTAGTTTTATTTGGCCTTTTCTAGTATGCCTTTCAGTTGCAGCAGCTGTCAGTGCCTTGCAGGCTGGTCTCCTGTCCTGGGGGAGGAACAAGTTAGCAATAGTCAGGCCAAATTCCCCCTGCATCCTGTTTACGTGCAGCACCCCCGAGCCTTGAAGGCAGATGCTGAGTAACAGCAGTCCCAGAATGACGTATTTCAGAAGGTTCAGCCAAGACACCCAGGTTCACACCTGAGAAGCGCTGGGCCAACATTTTCTCCACCGATGCAGAAGGCCTCCCCAACCCTTTTTTTATACCCCTCACAGTGCAGCTCTCTCCAAAAGCCTCACACAAACAAATCACCACTAGCAGTGGCACAAAATTACACCCATCCGGAAAGCAATTACAGAAAAATTCCAAGACTGCCCTTCTGATGATTTTCATTTTTGCTGGGACCCAGACAGCACTGCGTGGGATGCTTTGAGCAGCCAGGTCTCTGAAGCCCCAACAGCTGTTTGAACAGCAAAGCGGCAGCCAAAGGCTTCCCCACAGACTTGCGTAAGGCCTGGCTTCAAGCGGTAGCTGAGTATGCATGGATTTGCTTCCAGCAGGAAGGACAGCAAGGAGCCCAGAGCCCACACAGGTGTTGGGGAGGGCTCCTGAAGGAGGGTCCAGCCTCCATAGCTGCCACCACCGCCATTATGACAGTGCCTTCAGGCCCTGGCCAAGGGAAGAGGCTCCTTTCTGCTGAGCTCACAGCAGACTGCCTTCAGATTAAAAGCTAGAAAAGCATAAAGAAAAGGAAAGAAAGAAGTCAGGATCGTAACAGTGCAAACCAATGAGTGGTTCTGACTACGCAGTCTGAAAAATGCAGTAACCTTTTTCACTGAACTTATTCATCTCCATCTGCCCACGGGCTTGCCATCTGTAATAGCTTGCTTTTTCCTCACTGACCACCGCAAAGTGCTTATCTACAAGGCACCGACTCCCTTTTTCGTTACATGGAGGGGAAGGGCAGAGGAAAAAAGAGAAAGAAAAAAAAAACTAAGTCAGCAATGGAAACTTTGGGCACATCTTCTGCAACTACAAAGATCACTCATTCCCAAGAAACCATCACCACATTAAGCACGCCCCAGTCCCACGGCTTGTTGGCACAAGCATGGGTTCCCCAGCACACCCAGCAAGGTAAGGCAGAAGCCTCCATGTTGCTTACAGAGTATTCACATCAATAAATTAGCTCTGCTTTTCCAAATGGCTTTTGGAAGAAAAAAAACGCTACCCTTGCTGTGCAATTCACCAGCAGCGCCTTACAGTCAACTGTAAAGTGGCAGCAACGCTCCTGCTCTCCAGCTCACGTGTTTGACTGTTCAGCTGTAAGTTTAGAAACCAACAACAAGCGCAAGGAAAAAAGGTCCAACAATATGACGAGAACACTGACAGCAGACCCAGGGGATGCTTCAGAATACTCCTTGGCCGTAAGTGTGCTAGCAACACATACATCCTCAGCAGATATAAAAACTTCTATTAATACATACTCCTGTGAACCCTTGAGAGCACAGATGTGCGCTGGAAGAGAAGCGCAGGCTTGCCACGCAGGAAGGGTGCGGCAGAGCCAAAATGAGCTATCAGCTGTCCGTGAGCCTGGCACAACGCAGGCCAGGCTGCCTACCGCAGGGGCAAGGGGCTCTCCCACCGCCCAGCCTCCCCAGCCCCCTGCTATCAGCATGGCAGTTGCACCTGAAGTTTCTATCCATACTTGTTCTCAAGGGGAATGATAAATAGAGTTCGCAGTTTTGGGTTTGGTTTTTTTTTTTTTTTTTAAAACCATCCTAATTAAACTCGCATTTACTTCTCCTCTTTTGTGTGCTAGTGCCACAGGTCAATTATACACAAGTGAAACTGTATTGCAATGCTTTTGCAGTGTAGCAACAGAAAAAAGGAAAGAGATAATATTTAATTAACAAGTAGCAAAACACTGCTCTCACTGGACCACTGTAAAGCTGATTATTTAACTACTTCACCATTTAGAGAGCTCTTCAGCTCTCAAAATACATCTGCCTGGAAGAAAAGCACAGGGAGTTTCAGCTCAGCAATTTCTCTTGCACGTACATAAACACCTCAAAGTCAGCAAGAACTCCACTCAGGTACAATTTATTTGTGGATTTGTGTCAGCGTAACACAACTGAAGCTGGACCCAAGAGTCAGTAGCCAACCCTGCAGATTTTTCTGCAATGGTAACTACTACTCAATCCACCCCTGGAAAAACAATGGTGGATTTAGCCAACAACATGTTAAAGCTGGAGCATACAAAAAATGGGCCACTCAAAAGGCCTGAATTCTCTTCTTGATATCTCTGGAGTATGATTGCTGCCAGCAGCTTTGCTACCGTTTGTGTTACCAGTTTACATTAGTACACCATAATGCACAGTTTCCCATATTACTGTTACCAAACCCCAAACCTCCCCCTTGAAGCCTAGTTTCAGAAAGCTCAAGCAGTCAAATTACAGCTACACTGCTCAGTGAGCAATATTGGCATAACATAAGCAAGGCAACCACACCGATGGATGAGCATCCTTGCAATTTTGGACGATCTGCTACCTACACCACCTCAGAAAGCAGTGGGCCCTGGTAAGCCCTACTCACAGAGACTGGCGGAGCAAACTTCTGCATTGCTTAGTCCAACGTGGTTTAGCTTACTACATGTTCCACCCCACGGCATTTTGGTCTGCTTCTACTCTAGCAGATCCTATCCTATCAGAAATATAAAGACACGTCCACATCCTTCCAGTTTTATGACGTATTTGTGATTATGACTTGAAAAAGATTATACTGTCAATTACACATTGCCATCCTGGACTTTGCAGCAATAAAACACTGGCTATTAAATGGAAGGTAAATGCACTGATCAGCTACTCCAAAAAAGCCTCTTGCCTTATTAATTATTTTTGAATCATTTTTGAGACATTTCAGATTAAATACAGAGGATAACAATTATTACCACCTGCCAAGCAAACAAGAACACACTTAATTGATTATGTTACCTAAATATTCAGAAAGACCATAAGCCTGAAATACAACAGAGGCAAGAAACTGTGGACCATCAGATTCAAGAAGCAACAGCCAATAGTTTGAAGTCTGACTAGCAAACAGTTGCAAGCAGTGCACTTCAGGGGTCAATATGGCTAAACACCTCCCAGCTGACCAACAGACCAACAGGCACTCTCTGCAACCTCTCAGGTGAGACCAAACCTAGGGGAGCAGTTGGGATGCAGTAGGGTGGGCTTCCTTTCTGGGGGATGCTGACTGTCCAGAGGAACAGGCTGAACAAGACCACCTGAACTTGGACAGAAGCAACACAAAGCCTCGCGCCTGGGATGGACCAACCCATGGATCAGTGCAAGCTAGGTGTGTCGTGCTTGACAAGAAAAGGCTGAAGGACCTGGGTCTGTTCAGCCTCTTCAGGAGCAGGGAAGGCTTAATGGGGATCTCACTGCTGCCTCCCCTACATACAGAGAAGATTGAGAGAGACTCTTTTCAGAAATGCAGAGCAGAAGGACAAGTGGCAATGGTCTCAAGTTGTAGCAAAAAAAAAATTCCTTGTTTGACACAAGGAAAAATTCTCCACAATGGGGGGGTGGGGTGGTGTGTGTAACCCCTGGGCCAGGAGCCCAGAGTGGCTCCGGCATCTCCATCCTTTGGAGACAGCCAAAACTCGACCAGCAGTCCTGAACAACCTGTTCTAAGTTTGAAGCTGGCCCTTCTTTGAGCAGGAGGCTGGACTAGAGAGTTCCCAGAGGTCCCTCCCAACCTAAATTATTCTATAATTCTTGGATATAGAGAAATTAAACAAAACTATTCCTACATTAAAAGTGAGGCATAAGGTACTCAGAAGGTTTAACTCTAATTAAGTAAGCACATGCATTAATTTAACCACCTATGATTATGACAATACATAAAAAGAGCAGAACTACTTTTAGTTCAGTGCATTAAGCGGACAGTGATTCCCAGACAAGGAATTATTCAAAACTCCTCCTTTTCATCGTGCAGTGAGCATCAGGTATTATTCATTTGGCACTCGTGCACTAATAAGAGTTGCCTTGTGGTTTTCTTCTCTTGTGCTTGTCATTGACACTTAGAGAGTCATGTACCAAACAATAAAAGGACATTATCATCCCATTTTACATACAGGGAACTGAGGCGCAATGAATTTTCAGCCTCTCTAACGCTAAGATGGTTGTGGCCCAATTTTTATTTTTATTCATACATTCAAATCACAGCTTCTGCCGATTTCAGCTGCAGCTGTGACCCTGCAAAAGTTTTGCAAAATCAGAGCCAACTGTTCCAAACTAGGCCTCCGAGAAAAAGAGGAACACACATTTAGTGATTACAGGGGAAAACCAGTTTAAGCGACACGACTGTTACCACAGAGGAAGCCAGGGTCAGAAACCAGCTCCTTAATATAGCAGCCTGCAGTTCTGCCCAGCAGCTCTCATGCTTTCTGTTACATCTCCACGTTGGGAAGTTGGTTTTATTCGTTGCAGTGAACTAGGCTCTTGAGGAAACTGGTCTGTCAATGCCTAAACATTAATCAAGACTTCAAAGATTTCCAGCCTCATCAAAAACTCAGGAATTTACACCTGGAAGGAAAAAGGAAAAAAAAATACATACCTGTAGCAAAAAGCTTTCCATGAAAGTTTAGGCACATGTGCAAGCACCCTGAAAAGAAAATTGTCTGGCAGTATTACCAGCAGGCAGTGATCCCCTGCAAGAATTCATCAGCACTGCCAGGTGATCAGAGTGCATGTCAAGGCAACGTCCTTAAGTAAACAGGGGTCCTTGCACACGTGCCTAAATTTTCACAGTAGGATGAGTAGAGCACAAGAACCCACCTAGAACAACCCAACAGCAGCAGCTGGCACTTCTGCTTTAAACAATGTGACTAGGTCAGCCACAGGCAGCTTGTTTTCATCTTCTCTCTGGGGAAAGAATGCGTGTGGCAGAGCAGGATGTTACTGTTGTAAGCCACTTTAATTAACTGGTGCTACATAATTACATTGGGAAAGGTGAAGTTGAAAAACAGCCTTTGCACTTAGTGAAGAATAGGTATCTCGAACAGCCATTAGCTCCTGCAGAAATCTATTCCATGGAAAGCAGAAATCATTAGATATTTAGAAGCTATTTGAAAGTTTCTGCTTCTTCAGTTTAGCTTAATTTGAACTCTAAGTGAATATCCCAATATTAACTCAAGTATCCTGCGACGCCAGAACCAACTCCCACATTTGTCACCCCTGCCCCAGCGAGTTTTGCAGCCTGCCCTTCCAACACAGGGATGCTCCAAGAAGCAAGAGAGGGACAGTGCTCCTCACAGCCGCTCACTGAGAAGCCACAGGGCTAGAGAAGGGATCCCAGACCTTGCTGACCTGGTTCAGGAACTGGGTTCAGGTTCCCTACTAGAACATCAGCCCAGCCGCCATGAAGCTCCTGTTTAAATGACCCGAACCTGTTTTCCCAACTCTATCCACTTACTACCCCTCATACAGAGATTGACTTCTCTTAATTTACAATGCATCTGAGCTTCCATCCACTCCAATCCCATTCTTCCAGGTCATAAATACATGTGTGAACATGAATGGCTTACCTGCCTTTTGAGAAGTGCTTGGGGCTTCAGCGACTGGTAAAAGTCAGCTTGATAAAAGATGATCATAACATTTTAATAATACCAAATGGATCCTGAGGTGGATATAACCACCTGACCATTTTAAATATGGGCTTCTTGTCTATTCTAATGAGCAAATTATGTGAAGCGCACCATTTCTAAATTAGCATTATGAATATGGTAAGCTCTTCAAGCAAAGACTCAAATGAGGATAAAGACATTCAGGCACCAGGTGTTTCAGCCGTTTCCCTCCAGCATATCAAACAAATGTGACAGTCATCCTAATCTGATTTTTAGTAATAAAAAGGAATACAACACACAAAATTGCAACAATAAATTCTGAATTTCACAGCAACCGCTTGAGAAACTCTTCTTTTCAGCACCCAGTTCATCACACCTCAAAAGGCCAGCAACAAGTCAGAAAGCGAGCAGCTAGGGCTTTCTGAAGGCCACGCAGGGATGGGTTATCTCCACAGATCACCAGAAACAGAAGCAAGGAAGATCAGGGCTCGCTTTGAGACAAGCTTGACATCAGAGCTGCCAGCCAACCCAAAAGCTGCCAGCAGAAGCATAACAGGAGGGGCAGTGGAAACCCCATCCCCATTGGTGGCCGGCGCCTCGATGTCACAATGGCGGCAGGTTCTTACGACAGTGGGACACCGCGGAAGTGGGGTGGGCTGTAAGAGCAGGAGAAAGTCGAAGCAGCAGCAGCCCTTGCCAGACTTCCCAGGTAACACCACAAAATTACAGCCTGCCTCTCTCTCTCCCTCTGCGGTTGTGCACAACAAGGAAGGGGCTTACATTTATCAATTACAGAGAATAGAGGAAAATTCCATGTAGGATCCCAAAGAATTTTGCTTTAAGCAGTGCAGAAAGAAAACCCAGAACAGGGGAGGTGGGTCAAAAAAAGGAAGCACTAGGAGTACCAGCATTAGAGAGATCTGTCCTCATTTTTAGGACACCAACATTTACACGAAGGTTCGGGAGGTTTCTTTTCTTCTACTTATCAAGTGATAGGGACTTAAATTCCAGCCTGCTCTCAGGAGTCCAGAGTTAATTAGGTCAGCTAACACTACTGCTACCTAAGCAAGATTTTGATGCTTACATTATTACTATGATGAGAAATATTAAGTTCAGAGACGAAAACAGAAGACGAGCAAGGGAGAGGTTTACAACGCTGTGCTGTCATTACCTCCTGTTTCTGTTAAGCTGGTTTCTGTTTTAGAGGCCAAACAGATGAAATTTATCCTCCTGAGATCAAACATTCTTGGAACTTGACTAGAAATGCATAGAAAATAGAAAAACTCTGTGTTTTCTTGCAACTGACATCAACGCCACCCTCAATAAAAAGGATTCTTCTTCTCAACATCCAATCAAGAAGATTTTATCTGTTTCAAGACACTACCCTTGATTACTACAAATTAGATCCTTTTTGCAAGATAGCATGAATAAAAACCATAAACACTTCCACAGTCTAGCTTGGTCTTACACGTTTTGCTTGCACATGTTTGAAGTGCAAAAGATTGTCAGTCACCCTCCAAGTTACCTGTGAGCAAACTCAGAAATAAGAATTTCCTTTAAAACTCATTTCCTACAGGATCACTTGAGGAGGAAGAGTTCATGATCATCTCGAAATGCAAAATTAAAATGTAGTCACGTGTTTCAGCTACCGGTTCTCCTGTTACGTTATCACACACTGAGCTGCTCCAACACAGAAGACTGAATTAAGGTCAGTAATGTTTTACTCCCTTTTTTTAGTATTTATGAAGAGTGCTTGCACAGTGTCAACTGCAAAATGTTTTAAACAAAGCCCTTAAAGGAAGACTGGCAATCATTTGGCTTGCTTTAAATTTACCTGTTGCATTTGATACAGAAAAAAATTACAATGTTACTCTTTTTGCCAAAACCCTCTCTCTGCTGGCTGTTTGCATTTCTGTTTGCTTACTCCCAGACTCTTACTCCAGCCTAAAGCCACATCGAATAATTCTGCAAGAGAATCTGTCTTAAGTTGATAACCTAATAATAAGCAGAAGCCACCCAGCATGAGGAGCCCTCTTACCCTGGCATTGTCACCCCTAGCAAAAAAAAAAAAAAAAAAAAAACACACTTTAAAAAGTAGTATTAGCCTAGCAAGTTGACTCCTTTCCTTCAAAGCTACTTTCATCCAAATGTTTTTCCTATGCTAACTCACAACTGTGAATAACCCTGCAAGCACTTAAGTAAACCTTCAGGAACCACTAACTAAAGTTAACCTGTTTCCTTAAAAACAAAAAAAAAAGAGGAAGAGACACATAATCTGTAGCATTTTATAAATATATGTGGCTAAATCCATAGTGAGCGGATGCTAAAACCATTTCAGAAATAAGGAACAAAGGCAGCTATCTTCAGAAACACATGCAGAACTGAAAAGCAAATAGGTTTTGAAATATAACTCGTAAGCTTAAAAGTCAGCTATCATTCGGGAAATTTATGAACTTTTTACACGTATTTCTACCAGCAAGGGAAGAAATGCTAGGAATCCTTTTAATAGCAGCTGCATTGATTGATGTTTTTAAGAGCAGAACCACTAAGAAAAAGGTAAGAGGATGGCATATTAGCATGTCTCCAACTGGGAAAGACAATCTTGTTTCTCTAGTCAACCGGAGTGCTTTGAACTTTTAATTTTGTAGATAAATGAGAACGAGTAATTGCAAGTCACTTCTCTCAAAATCATCAGAAAGCCCCTCAAGCCAGGCTGAAAGGACTTGTTACACTTCTCTGGCACATATTCTGACCAGCTCTATTTTGCTTATAGACAAGGATCCTGCTTTCTGCTTGTGAAATTTTTATGTTGTTTGAATGACTACGATTCACATGTCACAGAAGTACTTGCCAAAGCTGTCTCCTTTCTCTCACTGCTTTGAAACTACTCTGCTCATTTAATCTAGAGCAAGGCAAAACCAAAAGAAAACGGTCAAGAGTAAAAGCAGAATTGCTGAATGCAAATAATTCTTTATATAGGCAATGCTACACTTACTTTCTAGTCTGGTTACTGCTGAAAATAAAGCTGTTTAGAAAATGTTATAATCTTAAATTACTGTATCAAGTAATCTCTTAATAATATGAAGTTACTCAGAAGTCTCATCTCATTGTAACTGTTTCTCTAAATGAAAATAGGGATAAAGAGTTTAGCATGCAGCACAGACTCTCAGGCTCTCTTTATCTACTTAATCGCAAGTTAATGTTCATGCTATTCCCGACCCCAGTCAGGAAAATGCAGCCAAGGGTTGGTTGCTCTCAGACACACTCCGACCCTGATCATACAAGATCATTTCCTGTCAGATGTCTAGAAGAGCAGTTTCTCAAGAACTCTTAATTTCTATTAAGAAAAAACAAACAAACAAAAAAACAAACAAAAACAAAAAACAGTCTCTTCTTGCCCTCTCAAGACACTGAGCCCTTACAGATTTCAAAGGAGGCGCTGCTGTACTGGCTGCCTAAACTCACCGTACACCAGCTACAAGCAGAAAGTCTGCAAAGAGATTCAGCTGGATCTCCACATTACCTGAAGTGGCTGGCACAGCCTCATGTTGTCTCTTCTTCTCCACTGTGATAAATGTTTGGTCTAACTCAATCAGAGTTATTGAAAAACCTCCCTATTATTCCCCTTCAAAAATACAGACTTTCTCCTTCATTTTTTATTTTCTAGACACACACTTTACCCGAAGGATGTGTGACTTTCCACCTCTTTGAGAGGCTCAGGTTTCATTATTTCAGGTTCCCAAAGTGCCGAGAGATTTTTTTTTTCCCCCATAGTTGTAATTCCCCATTTGGAACATTAAAGTATCAAGTACCTGTTGTCCCATTTGCCTGACAACTATGCTACAGCTGTTTTGACAAGATGCTACATCAAATACACAGCTACACTTCTGCACCAGATACAGTCTGTGCTGAGCGAGTATTTCAGGACCCTACTTCTGCCAAGCTGCACAACTGCACATTGCTCACATTCTGTGCTAAAAAAGTTAAAACTTCCACCAAAAGCTCCCAGGAAATTTGTTTCTAAAGCCCATGTTTTAGACACTGATTTATTATCAGAGGGGTCTTTCTTTTGTAAAATACATTTTGGAATAGAAGTAACCGCAAAATGAAAACTAAGCTACAGCATCCCATCCAGGAGAACCTCCTAGGCATGCAGGGGGTAAAGGTGATATTTTGTGGGTAATTAGATATAGAGACAAATGTAGAAGTAAATAATTGATTCCCCACAGAGCAGAGATTAACACTGATGTACCTCAAGTGCCCACAATAATACAATTTGTACATTAAGCTTGTCCTAATGATCTATAAAGAAAAAAAAAAAGAAGAATTTGCAATAGAGTATTAAAGAAAATTAAACCAGATATTGATAGCTGCAAGGAGTAATGTGGATAGTTCCCACTTAACAGCTGTCAAGCCACTGAACTGGCTATCATTCAAGAGTCAGTTCAACTTTTGCCCTGAGAGCCACAGCACTGGAAGAAGAAACAAAACACATGGATAGATAATTCTAAAAAGTGGAATTTCACTGCATAGCACTGACCTGTGAACACCATCTCAAACATTCTACAGCAAAAAGGGGTTCAGACAAATCAGGTATCTCATCCCTTCCACCGCCTCTAATTTCACATAAAAATACAAAATTTTGATTGGATAAACGTGGACAGTAAGTGGTCACAGTAACAGCAATTTACATAAGACAATTCATAGTTCCACTTGAATCCAGAGTTCTAAAAAAAGTTTAGAAGCAACTGGAAACAATGGATAAGACAACCAGTAACTGAATTGGTCAGGAAGCTTTCCTATTTAACAGCCTGAAACATTGGCCCTGAAAGCACCACTTTTCTTTCTGGTACTAGTCACCAGAAAGGCAAATTACTCATGACCCAGATTCTCAGAGATGACCCAGCTGTTTGCTCCCTACTGGAATCATCAGGCACGGCCTGGGCGCTGACTTGCCTAAGCCATCCGATGGCCCTCCATCCCGCGCAGCTGTACCACGCTCTGGTGTTGCTGTCTCCGCACGCAAGGAAACAGAAAGCCAGTCCATCTGGGCTGGCAGATGACAGCTTTGGAGAGTCTCCATGTGAAGGAGAAGTGTTCAAACTTCACTTAACAGCAGTTATTTTCAACAGCAACATGGCAGAACTCCAGTCAAGGATGAGAGACCAAAAAGCAGAAATTGGGAAATCTCTCAAGCGATGCCTTAGAGAGCCCGCTATCAGTCTGTGAGTGGAAAACCTTTCAACCAGAAAGCACATCAGAAAAAAAGTACATGACCCCCCCCCCAAATCCCTCAAATGCACAGGCAGCTCATTCAAAGGGAGCATTTTAGTTTGAATCCATTTCAAACTAGCGCCACGCACTCAGCTTCTCCCGCTTTCTCTGCTCTCCTCTGGACTCGCTGTACCTGAGTAATCACCTTGATTTATGCTAAGCGCAGCCATTCTTAAAATAAGTCAGATGAGACAGAAACTCGGTGCATACTCAGAATTTCGCTATCAGCGACACGTAGAAAGCATCGACAAAAGGAAAAGACTGCCCTTAAGTTCTTGAAGGAGGCACACCGAGCTAAAACTTGGCACAAAGTTCAGCTTTTTGGCAAGGCTGGAAAGCGACGGAGCGCCTTCAACAACTTCAAACCGGTCTCCGCATCCCGCGAGGGAAAAGCGAGACCTAGAGGGAAAGAGCGAAGGGCACAACCCCCGGCAGCCCTGAGCCCGGACCCGGCGCTTTGTGCCCATACACCGGCACAGGGAAGCCGGAGCCGCCCGCCCGCCTTCCCGCCGCGCCCCAGGGGCACGGAAACGAGAGCGAGCGGCGGGGCTGAGGTCGCGGCCGGCGGCGGTCTCCGCACCGCCCCCCCCCCCCCCGCCCCGGCACCCCGCGTTTAAAGCGCCCCCAGGCCGCCCGGGGTGGGGGGGCTGGCGCTGCCGGCGCCCCACGCTGCGCCCCGCAGCACCGGCGGCCGCCGGGCCCGCAGCCCCCCACCCCTCCCCGCCGCGCCCACCTGTACTGCCAGCCCTTGGCGCCGCGGCCGCCGCTGCTCTTGCCGCCGCTCTGTCCCGCCGGCGGCGGCTGCTGCTCCGGCTTGCCCTCGCCCTCCGGCCCCTTCATGGCCGCCGCGGGGTCCGCGCACTGCATGGCGCCGCGGCTCCCCGCCCCCTCAGGGGCGCCCCCGGCCCAGGGCGGGCCGCCTGCCGGGGAGGGAGGGAGCCCGCCCCAGCGGCCCCGCTCAGGCTGCGCCGGGGCCCGGCCGCGCCCGGCCCATGCGGGCTCCGATGGCGGCGGCTGCCGGCACCCCCGCGCCCCGCTCGGCTTGCCTGGGCTGGGCTCGGGTCCCCGCACGGCCGCGGCGGGCTGGGGAAACCCGCCCTCCCGCTCCCTCACCCCGCGGCCCCGCCCGGCCGCCCCTTCCGGGTCAGCGCCGCCGCCATCTTTTGTACGGGCAGCAGTGCCCACGCTAGGCCGCTCCCCGCCACTACCGCGCTTAAAGCGATAGCAAACCTTTAATATAATTTTAAACTCATGACTACAAGCATTCTCTCCCCCCAAAAAAAACCCAGAGCGATTAGAAGAGCGAGGGACCCAAGCTGCGTTTTGCACGGGTTGTTACAAGCAGGGACGTGAAAGCCCTTGGCTGGGATCTCGCTGAGCCTTGTCACAGAGACACGTAAAACGGGGCGAAATTCAGCAGTTCATTCGTCAAGCAAAGCCACAGAGGAAATACATTTTTTGTCCTATTTTTCCTCCAGTTACTGCCTATGGGCAACAGCTAAGCAGGTTTTTTCCTTCTCAGAATGACAGAAGAGCTAACCAGGAGAGATTGGTTTGGTTGGGTGTGATCTTTCAGGCCAGGCATGGCTTTTGGATGACCAAAACTTAATTGACTGTAGCTGCGTTACTGCTTAAGGTGAGGGGCAGAGGATCCTTGTTCTGGCTGCAATCAATCAGCACATGAAGAAGAGAAGGGCAGAATCAGATGCAGCCATGCTTAGCGAGGTTGCAGTTCTGTTCCACATCTCGTCCACACTCCCACCTCCACTTTTCAGCTCTTTTATTTTGCAGCTATAGTATTGTAAACAACCGTTGTACACAAGATGCTAAACATTCCCTGTGTGAGAATCTACATAGAAGCAAAAATGTAAAGGAGGACATATTTCAGACAAAGCACGCTCCCGCTTCCACAGTGACATTCAAAACATCTTTGCCTTTGGCCATCAGATGAGGATAGGATGTTACGAGCACCATGCCTTTAAAATGTACTTATAAGCTTTAATCTAGCTCTAAATTAGCCCATATCCATCCCCCCTTGCCAAGTGCACACACACGTTATTCTCGGCTAACGGATCCCAGGCAAGGACTGCCTGTTGCACCTACACTGATCATCTCTCTCTCACAGAGACATAATTACCACTGCACTTGCATAAAATCCCCCATTTCTGGATTCTTAGATGCATGCTTGTCACAGCAGGAAAAATAAAGGGCTTTTTCAGGTGCATTTTTCTCCTGTGGAACCAGAAGAGAACAGTTCAGCAGAGTCGAGATTGTCCACTGAAGAAAATTTTAGCCAGAACTCTTGCCCTCCAAACTTGTTAGTTCCTCTTCTACCAATCATTTGACATTTTAATTGAAGATGTACTATTATTACATTGTATCATAATGCATGCCAACATCACCCAAAGTTTCCTGGGAAAATTTGAAGCAGAAGCAAGTCGGGCAAGAATCCCACTGCTGTATTTTATTTCCCCCCAGCTTGAGGGCAACCGGTCCCGACAGAGGAAGAGCTTTGCCCCCGCTAGACCTTTGGTAACCACCGCAGACGGGCAGTAGGACATCCCCCCACCTAGGACTTCTCCAATACCCGAGGTAGGACAGCGGTCCTCACTGCACATTCCTGCAGACCCTCAGCATCTGGTCCCTGAGCACAGGGTGGTAAACGTAGATTTGCTTCCCCTATGCATTTGATTTTTTTCTCTTAAAAAAAGGTGTTGCACTCGCAGTACCAGAGGCTGCCGTGAGATGGCATTGACAAAATGCTTACCGGCATAGAAAGGCTAACAGAGCATAACCACATCTGCTAAGGACTTACTGTTCGACCTGTCTTTTAACTTTACTTTACATTTTCTACTAGTTATAACTTGTGTTCGGGCTCACTGTTCTCAGGCTCCTTCTCCAGTTATAATTTATTGGCTCAAAATGACCAAAATCCCACCCTGGCCCTTGGGAGCACAGCTGAGGGCTGGGGTCCCTCAGCGGTGCCCTGCCTGAGCCGTGCCACTTGCTGAGATTTTCTAGGAGGAAAGCGTGAAAAGGATAACGTGTTTATCAATATCAAATCCTTGTAGGCCCAATTATGGCTACAAACTGAAGTGGCTCGTGTTTTATTATAACTCATGTTGAAGCAAATTTGCCAGATTTGCTATAATTTATCATCCTGTTAATTTTACAGCATTTTCAAGGATCTGATCAAAACCATGTAACACTCTTGCGATTTCTTCCAAAGCTTATAGTCTGGCTGTACATGCTTAGCATTTCTTCAGATCAGTATCATTTCTTCAGAGCAGCAAGACCTATCCATGTTCAAAGACTAAATCTCTAAAATGCAGCATATTTTTCATCACCTGTGTGCTTAAAAAATTGGGGTTTTTTTTAAAATAGAAATGATGATTCAAATTTTCTACCACTCCCTTATCAGTTGGAGAGGGGACTTTTTTCCTGACCTAAAAAATATCTTTAGATGAGACTGAGTTTAACATAGTTTTAACCCTGTGTCCTCCTCTGGTAGCTGTTCCACAGAAGATAAGCAATTTCTGCTCCTCTCTGCTAAGGGAACTACATCCTCTGCAGGCATGCGGGGGAATGGCATCAATCCTGGGAAAGGAAGGACAAGAAGTGCAGCCTGCCTTTATCACCATCTTTCATAAACATCGCTGGACCGGGGGAGCTGCTGGCTAATGAGAAAAATGGCCAGAAAAGTAATGTTGCTAATAGCGCTTCACATCTGTGTTTGTTAAGTGTACAATCGGTGACTCTTAGGCCTAGATTCTTTCTCAAGGCAACTGATACTTGAGTTTATTAATAGTCTGGGAAGAATTTTGTTTTCTGGGCTCTTCCAGATAGTTAGCGTGAGAGTACTTCCTATTCTTTCTAAGAATAAAAGATACCTGCCTACTGGAACCGTAGATGCCATGACACAAGAACGAGAAAGGGGATTTGGTTAAAAGAACAGCCTTGCTCCTTCAACATACTGAGCACATGGCTGTATTCTCCTGACTGGAGGTGAAAATGGCCAGTGAGGTCAGGTAAATGTACTACAAATTATTTCAGCCTCCAAAGTATTTTACACCGTAGCCATCACTTGAAAGAATGTCTTGATTTTGGAGCTTTACAGATATCACTGAGTTACAGGCTCTGTGGCTTTGTAACTTAACGCTGCTCATGAAACACTGCTCTGTTTGACATGCAGGATCTCTGGTGCTTGCTTTTAATGGTTATTCATCATTCCTTCTGTAGTCTTAATGAATCAAAACCTTTTTTCATTTGGGCTTTTCCATCACTGCCAGTCATCTCCTCATTTCCTTGCTCTTCTCCATCAGTCCCTATGCATCATATTCTGCTGTGATGCAGGTCCAGCTGGAGGCACCAGACTCACAGACAGCAGCAGCTCACGTTGCCTACAAAGTTTTTCTCCCTGTCCACAACCCATTCGCATCCTTCACACTCACATTTGGCACCATTTCCAGTTGCACTCAGCGTGGCTTCGCGTTGAGTCATGCTCCAAGCTCCAGCATTACATCACCCCAACACAATCCAGATGTGGAAATGTAAATTGAGGCCGCAGCAAAGGCTCAATCTGACTGGAAGGCAGGAGTGTAATCCCAGCAGCTTTCCCCCTGTGAGGCACCCTCTGAGTAAAGGACCATGCCCTGGGAGCTCAGTGAAGAACAGGACCGAAGGACCTTGCGTCTGCCTCCAGAGCAGCTTCTTTGGAGCTGCTGCCTGTGTACAGACTATTTTGCTTTAATGCTTCTGTGTGGAGAGAGGCTTGCCAGAGCCTGGAGCCGTTGTCCTCATCCTGCAGCCATGGGGCTGCAAAAGTTATAGAAGTGACGCTGCTCTGCAGTCATCTCACAAGAGCAAAGACCACAGCAGCCCCACCCCTCTCTACACCAGCATATTGCAACCAGCTCGCGTTGCCTTTTATCTTTTAGACCTTGACAGACTATGGTTCTGCCCACCACCTGGGAACAGTTAAAGCACTTACACCTGGTCTTGGCAGGGATTTCCAAGCCTCCACACAGACTAAAGCTTGTCTCAGAGAGGCAGCTCACCAGCAGCAGGAGGAAATAACCATGTTATCACCAGAGTTTGAGACATTTCCATAGGAACAGGACCAATGAGCACTTTGTCTGAGCCCCTTTGCCTGCCCTTGCACAGATGTCCAGCATGCATGGTTTTAATCTGGCAGTCTGCTGGAGCTGCTGCTGATAGCTGGATGTGCGTCCTGCATCCTCCCCGTGTAGCAGCCCTTTGCTTGCTCAAATCACACGGGGACGCCTCCCTGCCCTGTTCTCTCCAACTCATGAGCAGGCAGAGAGCTCAGGGTATTGCCTCACCGCCCACTGTGGCAGAGTGCAGGCTGTTCTAGCGCAAAGGGTGACGGCTGGAGCCCATCACCTCTGTTTGGTCCTTCTGCGCCATGGGAGGCCTTGCCTTCTGCCTTGCCTCAACAGCCCCTGGGTCACTCTGCTCCCTGAGCTCAAAGCGATCTTTTCCACTGTGTCACTCACCCCAACAGAAAGCGAAACAGAAGTTTCCTCCAGATAGCTCCACACTCAAGCCCTTTGCGTGGGGAATTCAAAACCACACACTTGTCTGTCTAGGACCTGCCTTCTTATTCAATAGATGGAGCCACATGTGAGTCTGTCACTGAGGAGTCAGCCCCATTGCACTGCGGGACCAGCCAACAGGTTCTCTGCATGGGGAAAGCGAGCAGGTACCGAATGAGCTGGGCTGGGTCACCTCCTGAGCACATATGGACCTGCTGCGGGGAGCAAAGAGGCGGCCAAGGAGAGCACATCCCCTTACCACCAGCCTGGGTCTGGTGTGTGCTCAGCAGAGGCAAGGGCAGCATGCACTAAGGCTGTGGCTGAGGAGCTTCCTAGCCTTTTCATGCCTCTCATGGCCGTCTCCGGCCTTTCTCTAAAGACTTCTTCTGCCCTACGCTATGGTACAACATGGCATTGCTACCTTCAACTGTTCTGCAGCTCACTGTTAGGACTCCTTTCCTCCATGATGCTTAATTTCCTGAAAAGCTAATGTATTTTTATTAATGTCTCAACTAACCTTAACAGCTGCTGAGCAAATTCAGTTCTTCAGTCTCTAGACCCTTCTCCTTGAAGCCTTCCTGTGCCATGCTTTACTCCTACACACTTTTCCTGTATGGTTTCTATGGCAACACGAGTATGTCTCCATCTGCTCTAGATGCCCATTATCATGTTTAGCTGTTTGTTATCTCAGTCAAATATCATTTCCAGGTGTATCATGATAATAAGATCTGTTTGGAAACGAAGCCAAAGCACTTGGTAATTTTTGTAGGCAAACCTGTCCTTCATAATTTGACTGCTATGTTTCTATAGAAACTCTGTTTGTGGGATACTGATACCGAGCTCATCTCATTACCAGGTCTCCTGCTTTTTATCTGCACGCTCTAACCAATTCTGCATCCACTTCATAATTTCCAAGTGACATCCTTCCTTCTCGTTGCAGCCTGTGCTGCCAACAGAGTAGGTATATTTGGATTCTGGAAAGTCTTTGTAGGTCTGTTGCCTGCGGTTTGACGTCTATTTCATAGAAAATTAAGTTACTGGTACTGTTTTTCTTCTGGCAAATGAATTTTTCAGTTCTGCTATAGCCCTGTTGCTTCTCCTGAAAACCTCCTCTGTTGGATTACACAAAGCCCTAAAGAGTAGAGATGGTTTACAATTGGCCTCTCGGTCTGTTCTGCTTGAACTCCTTAAATGACTTGGAATTATGTAGAATTCTATAGGGCTAAAATCCAGTCTCATTTTCTGCCAAGTATCTTGCTGGAGAGCCAATTTAAGTGGGAAAAAAAGGTTCTTCCTATATAATCTGATCAGAACCTGCAGCAGAGAACTCAACTAAATAAAATGAATGGGGTAAAAACTTCACTGTTGACTTGTTTTCTGGATCACATGAGTCAGTAAAAGCAGACTGCAAGAAGTCCACACTGAAGCTGTAAAGCTGTAAGTAGTTTGGACCGTCAGCTCTTAGGGACATAAATGGACATTATTTGTGCCTAACATCCTGGAAGGGCTGCTTTGAGATATTACATGCTACTTCGGTATAAATGGTTATTATTTACTACCTATAATTAAAAGTAATTAAGCATATGATAATTTAGCGTTTATATATATATATACACATGCTTAAAACCCTGCAAAACTTCCATTTAGAATATAATTCAGGGAAAGCTTATCTGCAAAAAATTTCCAGTGGAAAACAGAGCAAACTGTGATAGCTGAGTAATTTTGATGCTAATGCCTTCCACCAGGCTGTCTGGCGCAAGGTGAGGGTCAGGCATGGCACTTGCAGTTTGGGTAGAGTTGAAGTGGTAGGTTTTTAATGGTCTGCAGATGGGCTCCTCTCACACACCCAGGCTGCACTTGGAAACCCTTCTTTTAAACTCCAGACCTGCCCCAACTTTTAACTACTCATGGCTTCACAGGTGAGAAAACTCAATGTTCGCTGTTGAGTCCTGCTGATGTCAGCCCACAAGGTTCAGTAAATAAAGCTTGATTTTCAGCTCCTCTTTCCCTAAACTCTGAAGCCAGCATTCCCAGAGATGCCAAGGTCACCACCCCAGGGAGTGCAAAATTCATATTCTGCTTTGCTTCCAAGTAGTGACATGGCAGAATAGGCTCCCTGAATCTTATTCCTCTCCAAAGAGATCAGATAAAATAAGGCAGAATATTACCTGTAGCTCCATATGCCCACACAGGATGTAAACTGTGATGCAGACAGTGCAGGATATCTGAGGAATTCGCAGAAAGCCTAGCAAAAAGGGGAGAAGGGAGTGATATGCAAAGAAAACTGTCTTTCAAACACCCAAAATTAAAGGTACAGCTCATAATCAAAACAGACCAGACCTGCACAGGGAAAGAAAACAAGAACAAAAGGGGTTTAGCTGCACGATTACAAAGAAAACAAAGGATCACCAACAATAACAGCAGGGTAGATACCTAAAGGCTGAAGGAATATGTTGCTTCAGTTTCCATAAGGAGGAAAATGCAAACCCAGAGAGCAGAGTCAGCACACATACTGGGCTGAAGGGCACGGATGTGGAAACGACCACGTGCAATCCAGCCACAAAACCCAAGAGGTCTTCATACCTCACTTCTGAAGACTAAATCATCTCCATCACTGAGATGCATAGGCTTTTTAGCACAAGATCTATAGGCTTTTTAGAGCAAATGTTAGCCATGAGTAACGAAAGGCATGGAGCAAAGCAGAAAATGGGTTAAAGTGCAAGCTAGGTGTGTTATACACAACTTTCTTTGATAAGACAATTGCATTTGCAGACAAAGGAAAACTAATAAATCTTATCAGCCTGGACTTTGGTAAAGCATTTGATTTGGTATTACCTAGATAATTATTAGTTACACTCAAGAAGATGAACTATACAATGCCAAAGGTATCTAGTATTGGGGGTGGAAACTGCTGATGGGGCTGATAAAAAAAAATTATAGGACTGGAGGAATTGGTCTTACTGAATAATTTTGTTAGTTAGCTTGGTGCAAAAAAATGACGAGTGGGGTAATGAAATTTGCTAACGACAAAGTTGGGAGACATTTTCAATAGAGAGGAATTCCTACAGGAAGAATTATATGATTGTTATGCCCTAGTAACAGACATGGGATGAAATGTAACAGCGTAAAATGCAAGGACGTGCACTGGGAGATTGATAAAATTTCTGCTGTAAATTAAAATTAATCTGCTGTGAACAACAGAAGAGGAAGAGCCGCATGCCTGATGTAGTTCTTAAAAAGGTAAATGCAGTCTTACATGTAGCAATCCATGTATTTCCAGGAAGAATGAGTAAATATATACAAGGCACCGGGTAAAATTCCACTGAGATTTTAGGGCATCATTCAGGTTATCAGTCTTCAGCAAGCATGAATTCATGCTGGAACAGGTACAGAGAAGTGCCATCCGGATAATCAGAGAAAGAGAAAAGAGGAGATAAGAGAGCGTGTCTTGCTGAGCTTGGCAAAATGAAGGGATCTGGTTCCTCTCTGTAATACATTTGGGGCTTAAGGCAGGCAGAGGGGGAGAATAAGCACCAGGAGAGAAGAATCATTCATGTTTATAGACGGTGCTTGTGCTAGAGCAGATAGCCGTAAGTTGGATGTGGGCATAAATTGGGTATGAAATGAGGAGAAGGGCTCTCCCTGCAAGAGGAGTAACCGTCTCAAACAGCTTCTTAGTAGAGGAGGGGGCAAAAACCCTAACCCATTTTAAGATGGAGCATGATCAGGCTGTGAGCTGGCAGCAAGAACTGAGTAGAGTGTGTTCTTCCAGGCCCAGCTCCAGCTCGCCCGGGGAAGGAGAACAGAGAACTGGCCCTATCTCATACTCACCCAGTTTACTCTACACACCGATAGTAAAGGGCCCCCAAACATCGGCACCCAGAGGCCAAGGAAGCAAAGCTCGCGATGGTTTTACCTATACCACAGGGCAGAGCATACTGCCCTGTACCTTGCCCTCAGGTCCCAGTTTCCAGAGCACCCGGCCCCACCTCTCCTCCCTGCTGAGCTTGGTGTTTCTCAGCCACATTTTTCAGGGTGTTTGAAGACTGTGTTGCCACCGTAGAAAAGAGCCACACCTGGCTTAGAAAAAAATGCCTATTGGCTGCCCTGGCTTTGCAGCACTGACAGTGAGTTTCTTCTGTTTGCAGAAGCTGCTAGGCAGAGGAAAACTGTTCAGCTGTGTAATCTCCAGCTGCTGATACGTGCATGACCCATTAGGTGCGGAAGATCAGGTGAGCTTGGGTGGGGGCAGCCTTGAGAGGGCTGTCTTTATCCTCCCTATTAAGCGGACTGAGCTTTTATCTGTTATATACTAATGACTCACACTTGAGAGGTAGTGCTCATGGCCTTATGTGGAAAACAAACATTGTGCCTTTGTGGGAAAGAACAGATCCTCCTCCTTGCCTGATAAAATAACAGTCGTCAGCATCCACCAGTGTGTGCTACATGGCTCTGAGACCCTGGAATCTGCTAAAGGACCCATTTCTCAGGGCCATTCCCTGTCCCTGCACAATGCTGCCACTGAAATAGCCTTGGCATCCGAACCTGCTGTGTAAAACTGCCTGCAGACCGCCTGGAACGGTCCTTTGTGCACGAATGCTCTCCTATCCATCTCCACAGAGCAGTGACTGCACAAACCCAGAGGACAGATCATCAGTAGCACAAGTTATCTACTTCCACGGCCAGTTAGTGTCACGGATATTTGAGCTAATGCATGTACTCACAGTCCCTGGCTGTGTCCTCTGCTTTTCACAAGCGCTGCTGTATCCATCTGCCTGCTCGTCCCCTGCCAGTCTCACCCCTGCCAGCTTCTGTGCACCGACCAAATGGCACATAAATCCATCAGGCCACAGAACTGATACAGTTCCCCTTTGTAATTAAAAGCTTCCACATTAATTTAGATGAAACCATTACAGTTTGCAATACTTATGTGCTATATAGACGAGGGACAGCTGTTGCGTGCATTAGTGGCAGAAGCCCATGCTTCAGTGAGCATGTCCTCCCCTTGGGGCCTGGGTGCTCACCAGGACAGAAGAGCTTGCAACAAGCAGAGAAGTCTCGGGGGCTGAACAGGGCAAGAAGGATGATGGCTCTTCACCTCCACAGTAGTTCTTCATGGGGGTGCAATAAGTTAAAGGGAGAAGAGAGCTAAGGGGCACAGTGGAGCCATACACCCAGGGAAAGAGCAAATCATGGTGAACAGGCAGGAGACTGAAGGAACTGCGCCTGGAACTGGAGAAAGGCTCTTATGCTTCGGCTGTCCTCAAACTGTCGCAGAGCTCCCCGTCGGGCTTCACACATGCCCAGGGTCCCAGCTACACCTTCCTTTTCAGGCACCTGTCCCCCTCACTCTCTCAAGATATTATTTTGCAGGATTTTGCCCTGGTTTGTTTATGTCCCCAAACACCCTCACCACCATCAGGATGCACCAAATAGCTGAGCCGATGACGCCAACAGCAGGCGAGCTGAGCATATGTGTACCTCCAGAAACACCCACGGGCTGCTGAAGCGCTGGCGGCCAGCCCCCCCCCCATGAATCACGGGCTCAGGCCTCCTCCTCACATGGAGCCAGAAACCCACCAAGCCTGGCCCCGGGGCGAGGGCGGCAGATGTGGTCACCCCTGAGGCGACAGCCCCCCGTGGGGACAGGAGCCTGGGCAGGGCAGGGTGAGGGGAAGCAGGAGCACAAGCACAGGGAAGGCGGCAAATGCAGCTCTTTGGCTCAAAAATGAGAGAGGAGGCTGCTCTGGAGACAGGGTGTAGTGGAAGGCTGAGAGGTGAAATGGGGTAATTTGAGGGGGGGGGGGGTGTCACGCATGATTAGACCACATAGGGAAAGATGCTGCTTTTTGTCCTTCCTTGCAGACAACTTTTGCCTGATGTCCCCTGTTAGGAACAGCAATATAGTCCATCACTGATGATTTATCAGCTGAATTTGGCTCTGCAAATGCACTCATAACCTGTCTCTGGTGTGCTCCTCAGCCATCTGAAGAATTTAGGCCGTTAGGCTCCTGTCTGGGAGGGCAGGCGGGACTTCGGGGTGTTTCTCACTGCTCCTGAGGGCCCGGCTGCTGTCCCTCCCAAACTCCCCCACCTTACCCACCCTGCAGAAACCCTCGGGGCTGCCGATGGGCAGGCAGGTCCCACACCGCAAGAAGTGCCGGGCTCCCCCGCTTTCCCCACGCAGCTCCTCATCCCCGTGAATTTCGGGGAAGGCACCGAATCGGTCCCAGTCGACGCTCGTAGGGTGGCCCCTCGGGGCAAGTACCGACCCGGGCAGAAAAGCCGCCGGGGCTGGGGCGGGGGGGAAGGCAGCGCTGCCGCCGGGGCTGCAGGCGGAGCCGGGGGGGGGAGCCCAGCGCTGCCCCCGGGGCCGCCGCCCGCTGACGCCCGTCCCTCCCGCAGGCGCCGGGGGCCGGGCCGGGAGGGGCGGTGCTGGCAGCCGGGCCGGGCCGCGCCGAGCCGAGCCGAGCCGAGCCTATCCAAGCCGAGCCGGGCGGGAGGGCAGCCCGCAGCATGTCGCCGCTCCGCGTCTGCATCGTCGGCTCGGGGAACTGGTGAGTGCCGCAGCGCGGGGGGGCACCACCACCCCCCCCCCGCCTCTCCTCTGCCTCCTCCCTTCCCCACTCTCCCCTTTCTTCCTCACATCTTTCTTTCCCCCCCCCTTTTTCCTGTTCCTTCCTTGTTTTCTACTCCCCCGCCCCCCCCCCGCCCCCTCCCCCGGGCCGGCTTCCCCCAGCCGCTGCCGGGGGCTTCGCAACAGGTCGGGCGCGGGGAGCGGGGGCCGGGAGCCCGGGCGGGGCGGGGGCGGCGGAGCGTCTCCATGGTCCTGAAACCGGGGCCCCGATCCCGACCTTGCCCTGCCTCAGCTTCCCGGGCTCCTCGGGCGGGGATCGTCGCCCCCGAGGGGGGGCACCAGGCAGCGAGAACTGGGAAGACGCGAGGGTCCTGCTGGACTGAGGTGCGTGGGCCATGCAAGGCCCGGTGGGAGGCCAGCCAGATTCCAGAGAGGGCCAGAGCTGCGCCCCTGTAGTTGTGTGTGCCCGTGGCAGGGCCCGGGCAGCTCGGGTGTAAGTGCTGGGTAGCGAGGAGAGCAGTGATGCTGTCGGCATCCCTTCGAAGGAACCAGGGCACGGGCTTCATCGAAAGCCGCAGCTTAATTGGCACCGTTCACTTCCATCCTCCTCAGCTGTTGTTTTGCACCTTGGTGCAGACGCAGCGTTGTACAAGCACTGTCTTCAGGTCCCCCCTTTATCCTTATCCCTGTTCATAAGAATACATTTGCTGCTGCTCAGTCCTTTCTAGCCTGGGCAAAAGCATGGCTCTCCAGAGCTCCTTGGGTCTGACAGACCCCACCGAAGTTGGTAAACCCGGACTTCGCATCTTACTTTTCTTATGGTGTGAGTAAGCTGAGCACAAAAAAACAGACCAACACATATGTGCATGCACTCAGGATTAGCAAACCCAGCCTCCAGGTAGTTCTGTGGGTTGTTTTTGTACAAGGAGGGCAAAGCTCCTTAAGATTTTTAAAATATCTGACAGCTAAGTGGAAGCAAATGCCAAAAAAAATCAATAGGTGAGGGAGTGGTTGATTGTGAGCTGCTGAGAATGCAGCATAGTTAAAGCACGGCTCTTTGCATTCCTGCCTTGCAAAACCAGTCCACTGCTTTCTGAGCCCCCACATGCTCTTCCTGGATCACAGGCTCTTTGTGCATGACATCGCTCAGCTACAGCCTTTTCCATGTAACTTCACAGCTAAGTCTTCCTCGGGAACTCATCATCATGCATCTGGCTTTCTCTAGCGCTGAAAACACAGACCCATCATTTTTGCACCAGCGTTTCCCCCACTGACACTTTCACCATGTCATTCCAGCACTTGCATCCCTCCCCTGCCACCCTCTTCTCCCTCACATTAACCACAGGCATCCAAGCCAGCGCAGGCGGCTCATTGTCACTTCCAAGCCCCTCGACAGCCGTGGCTGCATGTCTGGGTGTCAGCTTTTACCTTTGGTCAGCCCACAGTGACAGCCTTCATCATTCTCTTGCTGCATCCTCAAGCAAGTGCCTCCTGCATTTCCCAGGCTGTCCCCTTGCTCTAAGACGTTCCCCAAAGCCACTTAGTTCTCTTCCTTCAGATCTGTACTCAGGAGAGTGCTCTTTTTTTTCACATGTATCTACAAACTTGGAAAGAGTTATGCCACAGAGAAACAGAGACCCCAGCTCATTCAATACTACCTACTTCCTCATACTGCCTGTCTGCCTGGGCCCATCTCTTACTTCCTACCATGTACACAGACTGCAAAATCTTTGGGGCGGAGCTAAACATTGTGCTCTGATGTTTAAATCACATCTATTCATAGCCTTTGTGGCAGAGTCTTAGCAGAACATAGAAATATAATGTTAATCTTTGGCAAACATTTTTTTTCTTATGTTCCTCCTGAATATTTGGGTGACAGTTCAGATCGCTGCTCTTGAGTCCTTCCTGCAGCTCAGAAATGCGGTTGACACGTGACGCAGCATGTTGTAATCGCTCATGCCAGCTGCAGAAGTTCAGCAGGTCACAGAGACTTAACTAAGTCACCACCACCAGGAGACTCACGAGTGATGTGGTTAAGAGAAATAAGCGCTGCACTGCATTTTGTGGTTGCCAGCCAAGTGCAGGAGAGTTTGTGTTTATGTTAATCATGGTTCAGTTGTCTGTTTTTAAAAATAGAGGTTTAATTCACTGCCTGGCCCTTCAGAATCCAAAAGCTCTCCCAATCTTCTTAGATTCATTTGGACTGCAGAGTCCTCAGTGAAGATCCAGCTTGAACTAGGTTCTTGTCTTCAACATGGACAGATGGCCAGGCTTTTTATGGAGGTGCATGGAAGGAAAACAAGAGCCAGTGGTCATAAATTGAACCAGAGGAGGTTCTGACTCAATATATAAAGAGAGGAGAAAAAAAAATTAATGAGAATAATAAAGCATTGGGGCAGGTTGCCCAGAGAGGAGGTGGTCCTTGGAGAGTTTTCAAGACTTGGCTGAACAAAGCCTTGCAACCCATCTGGACTCAGCGTTGTTCCCACTTTGGAGCCCTCTCATGGTCCCTTCCAATCTCAGCGATACTATAATTTTAAAAAAATTGGGATGGTTGGCTAAGAAAGACATGATCATCTTCAAGCAGCTCAAGGAGAAAAACAATATTGCAGCCTTCTAGAATAGAAATGGGCTTAAACCGCAGTAGGAAAGACAGATTGAACGTGAGGATGATCTTGCTAATGCTAAGGATAGCGAAGTCCTGGGATGGGCTGATTGGGGAAGAGACCTGCAACTGCTGAGGTCTTTAAGACCTCCTCGGAAACACAATTAGGAACAGCATAACTATATCTGGCTGCCCATTGTATAGGGCAGGGACTAGCAGCTTCATGGGGTCCGTTAAGCTCTCCTTTTCACCAGAGCTGCTGTATGCCACAAACACTTCCATGTTCGCATACGTAAATAACGGGTCTTATTTGAGTTATTCTACATCAAAGCTTTCTCATTATACTGATAGAAAATCTCCAGATAAAAGCTTTCTTTTTCTTAGCAATATGTAAATCACTTCCAACATTAATTAACATAATTGGTGGAAAAAAACCCGATCGGCAGTTTTCACTTACTTTTAAAAATTATCTGAGCGGAGTTCTCTGCCTTTTATTAATCTTCCCTAAATTGAGTTTTGGAGAAAATAAAACCATGGCAGTGTCTTTATATGCGAGCAAACGTCCTTGGTTTGTTTGCATAAGCAGCCCCCTTCTGCCACGCCTGTGTAGTCTACCAAACACCGCCTTCACAGACAGAGCAATTCTTCTTCCCAAGGGGAATTCTTCCCTGATCAGCGGGAACTGAATTTTAAGTGGACTAAGTCAAACAGAGCATCAGGTTTTGAACTGTTTGATGGTTTTGTGGGGAGGTGTTTTTCCTGATGACCACTCAATGCTTTTTCAATGTTAAACCCTTTCTCCCCCAAATCCCCATTCATCTAAAGAGAAACCAAAGAAAAATACTCTCATTTATGGAGCTACCTTTATGCCTGAGATTCCTATGGACAAGATATTGGTGAAGTTAAATACTTGGGTGCAACACCCAAGCACGGTAGTAATGACAGCTCTGCTGGAAGATCAGATTTATCTATTGAGAGTTGCAAGTCCCATTCAGGATTTCAGAGGTTAGAGCTGGAATCTGCATCTTTCAACAGAAAATCATGAGACTCCAATCGGAGTCGCCAGCACAACCTGGGCAATGAATCAGGTTTATCCATAAAAGCAACTTCTCTTCTTAATACACATTTCTGCGCTGAGCCACAGTCATCCTCAGCTCAGGCCTTGATTGTGCTCTCTGTTGATAGCAGGGCAAGAGAACCAGAATATAAGTAATTTTAAAGATGATATTTCTCTTACAGTAAAGATTCACCCCCAAACCAAACGTTTCCCTACATATTTTAAAGGGCCAAACCCAGTCATCCATTTTTAGAAAGAATGCACTACGGCAGCTCAGGATACCGTATAGAGTCAACACTGAGCAAAGTGAAACCTGATCTCAGTAGGATTTCTTTATCGTTAAAGGTTAAGATGAAGCCCTTATTCTTTTATTACTTATTAAGCAATTTAGCCTTGTGCAAACCTGTTACATCAAAAATATGGTTCAGCCAAGGAGAGCTAGTTACAACGTGGTTTCCTTTTGGACCATTGACAGCAAAGACCTACCTAGACTTTGTCTTGGATTTACCTGAGGCCTTTATCAGTTCCAGAGAACATACCACAGCTAAACCCTGTTTACGCTCCTCACTACAGGCGTGTTACAAGTGGGTCACAGGACAAGAACATTGCAACTGCAGCTCCTCTTTCAATTGTCTTAGTAAACCAGCCAGTACTTGAAAGATTAAAGTAGTATTAAAATGGAAAGAGGGAAGAGAGGAGTAAAAATAATCACCCCTCCTCCCCATATAATTGAAAGTGCATTAAGCAATACTTCCAATATTTTCTGCAGCGTTTTTCATTCCCTCGTGCCCAGAAAACAAGTGAACGTTTGCAAGGCTGCAGTGGTGGATAGGGAAATAAAATTATTGTTTAAACTGAGATTAAAAAATGCTCAGCATGACTGAAGAAGAGTAAACTGGATAGTTAAAATATCCTTAGGCTTGGAACTGTTACAGATCCTGTTACAGTGATAATTAGAACAATAAATAAAGAGAAACCATCGGGTTGAAGGTTTTGGTTGGTTGGTTTGTTTTTTTAAGAAAAGAACAATTTATGAGGATTTAGCTCTTACATAAAATCCTTATTGCAACTGTTTGGTTATTGGTAGGAAAGTGGGATGCATCTATTTTAGACGAGATGCACAAAGACTGTCACAGCAAGATCATTCAGCAGTGCTTTGCTACCTGGATTATTTTATGTTTGCTGGTCTTCAGAGAAAAAGAATTATCTGAGGAGCAAGAGAGATTTTAATCCCAGATACTATATTTTTAATGCTGTTGATGGTACATCACATTCCCACTCTATAATCCTTGATATGACTTCAGTTCCCTTATTACAGTTACGTTTTCTGGTTCTACTTTCTGTGTTTTTAAACTGAGGGGGTTTTGGTGCAGGGTAGCGGATAAAGCTTTCTGATAAATATAGCAAGCACCTGAACAGCTTTATAGCACAGGCCTTTTATGAGTTATTATGTTTAAAGTAATTTGTGTTTCCAATTCAAAATAAAACTATTTGTTTCCTATTAGTTATTTCAATTCTTTTTCTTTTTAAAGGGGATCAGCCATAGCAAGAATCGTTGGCAAAAATGTCCAGAAGTCCAACAGATTTGATCCTACTGTTAAGATGTGGGTATTTGAAGAGATCATCAATGGAAGAAAACTCTCAGAAATAATCAACCAGGAACATGAAAATGTTAAATATCTGCCTGGATACAAGATACCCAAAAATGTGGTAAGTTGAAAAAAAAAAAAAAAATCACTGAAATGTTGTTATTTTTTATAAAGGAGGCAAAATCTGGCAAAATTAAAATTAGGAAGTAATTCACTGCTTCATTCTGTTTTGCCATCATGACTTCTGCTTGTCTCCTATGTCACACGCAACTTCAAACACCCAACTGTGTCAGGTGCTGGTAATGCACCCTCCTCCTCTCCGGCAGAAATCAGCAGAACTCTAGAAATGGCAGGCAGAGATCTGTCTACACAGAGCTGAGCTATTTCAAACCCACAGCATCTTCTGGAAAAAAAAGGGAAAGCTACTGCTTTCCCTTCTTCTAAAAAAAAAAAAAATCAATAGCACAACTAACAGCTGTGGATTACAAGACAACAAGCTATCGGCTTATGGGTGCTTTCAGGATAGCAACACACTGCTATAATTAATAATGCTGTAGATTCCACCAAAAATATATATTTCATGGACATTTAAAATAACAAATTTGCATCTCTACTTAAATTAATCAGCTTAGATAATTTATTGCTACTAAAGCAAGCAAGGTGAGGGGTTTTGGCTGTTCAAGATTTTGCGAAATGCCACTTTTGTGAATTAAATGCCATTTTTGTGAATTAAAGAAAGTAGCACCATGTTTCTGGAACAGTTGCAGTTGTAAAAGGAAGTGAAGAAGCTGCACGTGGTGGGTCTCCTTGCTTGGAGCATGGTTATATTTAGTACTCCATTTAGTGCTGTGATTGCATGTTTGCACTTCCATGGTTTGAACTTGGCACACAGTTCTCCTGGGTTAGAACTGACTTGTCACTGTTATTTTTACAACCCTCTAGCAGATCAACAGGCTTGTCATCCTCACTTGAGATCAGCCTCATCCTGTCTATAGCAAAGTCTGAGGCTTTACCAGCAGAAGTCAGCTGGTTGCAGTAAAGCCTGGAGGGACTCTGATGTCTTCATCTCCAGCTGAGGAAAAAAACCCCACCACCCTAATTTTTTCCTTGCATTGCTCTGTGACGTTTTGGCAAGACAGGAACACTGGCTGTAGTGCGCTGCCAGCCTCTTCCCCACTCCTGCTTTGCTGTTTTCCGGAGAAGCAGCCTTTCTGGCAGCAGTTCTGGTTCTCCCGCCGTGAGTCCCGCTTGTTCTAAGGCGGTGTGCTCCAAGGCTACGTCCAAGGGCAATGCTCGCTCTGATTGTAAACTGCTTGTGATAGCAGGCTCAAATTCACCTGCCGTTGCCTCTGTAGTCTGGCTTGAGTTGTTCCAAGTAACGCTAGCATTTGGAGGAAGATACAGCTTGCCAGTTATTATGCTGTTGTATAGGTTTTCGTAACTGTTGGTCAAGTTACTAAATATTTAAAACAAAGACGCATACCCCCCAAAGATGATGATAATCTTGGCCTTTTCATATAGTTTATTCCTGAGTAACTCTCAGCTGGTGACTTATGGAAACCAAAGACTGCCAGAAGAGGCTCTGTCTCACCACCCCAGTTTGTTCCTGTGCTCCCCGGTGCTACCACTCATTCCAGAAGAACAAGGATGGCGCAAGTTTAGGAAAAAAAATCATCTTCCCCAGATAATCCACACAGGGATAGGAGGGAAGTAAAAAAATATTTTTTAAAAAAAATCCGGACCTAAAAAAAGTTAGGCTGCTTTGGATACTTCAGAAAATTGCTGCAGTTGCTCACATGAAAACCTAGCAGCTACAAAAGAGGGCCAGTTAAATTAAGGACATTTGCAACGCATCTGCAATGGCTTCAGCACATTGGTATCTTGCAAGGTGTGAGGATTCCTACCTGGGGCTCATTTCAGTTGTCACTCTTGTCCCAGGTGGCTGTACCAGACATGGTTGAAGCAACAAACGGGGCAGACATTTTAATGTTTGTTCTGCCACATCAATTCCTTGGACGAATCTGCGAGCAGATTGCAGGCCAGATAAAGCCTGGGGCATTCGGGATTTCACTGATCAAGGTAAGTCATCATCTCCACAAGGCTCAGTCCATACAAAGTAAGTAAATATCTCCCACTTAAGGGGAGGAGCTCCAATCCTCAGCTGCACGTTCTGCATAAACACAAGCATTTCTTTCTGCAAGAGCTAAAACTTACCCAGCCACTGTCAGCCCTTCTGCTGCTCACATGGCCACGGAGAGGAAAGGCTGGGGCAACCCATCCGGGCTAAGAGTAACTGTCTTTGCCAGCCATTTTTAGCCTGGATGGGTTCCCACTTGGACCAGCACGGAGCTGAAAATGGGCAGAGAGAGGGCTACATACACTGGTGCTGCTGCCAGAAAAAAATACTCATCAGACTACAGCGTCAATTAACTCTTAACTGGAAAGAGCGCTGGGTTGAAGTGCCTCTTCCAAGTACATGCTAAAGCTGTTCTTGGCAGCATTAAACTGGCACAATAACACTAATGACTAATTTTGCAGAATGGAAGCAATTTCAATCTGGCATGAATTGAGGAATCTCTTTTTAAGGTTAGAGGTACCAGATTATCATAATCTTAAATTAATATTTTAAGAGAATCTCAAACTCAGAGGCAAGCATAAAAATATAGTCTACTGCTTCTTCTATTGCTTCCATTGCAGGAAATATTCCATTTCAAATTGTAAAGAAAGAACTGTAATTCAGGTTTTCAGACTGCAATACCAGTTCTTCCCGCGCCGCCCCCCCCCCTCTCCCCCCCCTCCTCCCCTGGTAGAAATTATCATAGAATCATAGAATGTTTGGGGTTGGAAGGGACCCCTAGAGGTCATCTAGTCCACCCCCCCTGCAGGGAGCAGGGACACCACTAACTAGATCAGGTTGCTCAGAGCCCCATCCAACCTGGCCTTGAATATTTCCAGGGATGGGGCCTCCACTACCTCTCTCGGCAACCCGTTCCAGTGTTTCACCACCCTCATTGTAAAGAATTTCTTCCTTATATCCAGTCTGAAACCACCCTGTTTTAGTTTAAAACCATTACCCCTTGTCCTGTCACATTATCTGATAAGCAGCAGTACATGGAGGAGAGGAAGGTAGGAGAGGAAGGAAGTTCCTGCAAATTTACTTCTTTCTTTAGCTCAAAACTCCCCCAGGCAGTTCAGTATGCTCCTTAATACCAATGAAGCACTCAGATTAATACTTAGATCTTGCAAAAAAGCCACTGCTTGTAGGCTTAATTTAAAAAGTCTGGTTCTGTATGACAAGAGTTTAACACAAAGGAAAAATACTGCATCAAAGAAAGCCTCAGGCCAGCAGCACTGGATGTGAGGCCTCTTGCAGGGTTACCTTCTCCTTGAACTTGCTTTGAATTCACAGTTATCAAAGTACAGACCCAGAGCGTTTGTATTAATGGCTAATGCTAGTGAATGTAAGACCCAAATCCTTCCAATTAAAACCTGAGAGCTGCAGGCAATAAGACACGTTCTGCTTTACCAGTGCTGTCATTTTCCTATTCTAATAACTTGGCTTTGACTATTGTCTTTTATTCAGGGGATCAATGAGAGTCCTGACGGCCTCAAGCTCATATCTGACCTCATTCGAGAGAAACTGAAAATAGAGATCAGTGTGCTTATGGGAGCCAACATAGCCAAAGAAGTGGCTGATGAGCAGTTCTGTGAAACCACCATCGGTAACTATTGCAAAGAGCAAACTGAAGCCACGAGTTGTGGTTTAACATCACCTGTGGCAAGAGGATAACCTCTGGAGGTAGCAGGGGGATGCAATGCATCCCCTGTGGTTCCTGAGCTCCTTCAGGGGGCAGCGTGATTTCCAGGGAGTTTGGTGCTGGCAGGATCAGATCCAAACCGATCGCGGGTTTCAGTGCTGAGAGCTAATTTAATCCATTAAAAAAATTACAGCTTAATCCTGTTTCTGTAGGAGCTGGCAAGAGCCACCTTTTGTGTCTGTACAGCTCAACACTGAGTACATTGGCAGTTGATACGCTATACCGTCTAGAGAGAGAAGTGCAATCAGAAGCTCATATGTGCTCATGCTCCCTGAGGTGTATCTCTCCATCTTCAAATGTCTTGGTTTAAAAAAAAAAAAAAACAAATCACCCGCCCAAAGAACATTCTGTTCCTCCCTCCCAGTCAGACTGCTTGCCAAGATGTAGCCACAGATCCTCCCAAAACTGCCTGGGTCTGACCTGACTTGGAAAGTTCAGGTGGTGGTTTTTAAAACCCACTGATTTTTAAAGTCAGCAGAAATTAAAGTTACATCCTTCCATAGCTAGGGAAGACAAAAAAAAAAAAAAAAAAAAAAAATATTGTCGCACTCTGTTCCTTTGCCTTGCAAAGGTTACAGTCATAGTTAAAACCATACCAGCTGGGCATTTCTTGCTGGCAGAGTGACTAGGCACGAATAGGACTAGGCATGATTAGGAGAGTTGAGCAATATTCATTTTCTTGGGGGGAGTTTAACTTCTGCTGGCCCAGTCTGAAGCCATGCTATGATGATGACGGTGCAAAGAGATTTGTCCCTTGCTTTTGTCCTCGTGGAAAGCCAGATAGCCCAGAAACAGCCACCTCAAAAAGACTGGGTATCCCCCAACATCAATTATTGTGAAGGATGAGAAGCAAACCCAAAGTTTCTCGTGAGATGGGGCAGAAGCCCCACAGCTACTAGAGTGCTATTGCCCAGGCTCTTTAATACTCAAAACCACCGCGTGCCCAGAACCCCTCCTGGGAGCAACAGCTGGAAAATGCTACAGCTCCTCACCGCTGAGCTCTCCCTGAAGGAAATGAAGTTGCCTCGTATAAAAACGAAGTGAAACTCCATTCAGAAGTCCTTGCCCAGCTGGCTACCTTTCCTCTCAGTGCCTAGGGCGAGCGCTGTAATGACACGATACACAACCTCTGTAGAATTGGCTACAAAAATGTTCAAGCAAGTGCCAACATTCAACCTCACCATTTGCAGATCTTCCAGTAATTGGGAATTAATTGGGCATTAATCATTTACACCCCATAATACTACTTAACAATTATACTGGTTTATATTTTCAAAGCAGCAATTACACCGTTGTGGTGTACAAAGCAATTTGTAACTATTCTCTTTTGCCAGGTTTGTGGTTATACAAGCTTTCTTAGGCAGAAAGCGGCACTAGGCGCTACCTACTTCTAAGCTCTTTAAAGTGTTATTAACCGATGCCCGATCAATGCCCTGGGACTTGCATATGTTTAACACTGGCATCCAGCAGCAGGAACTGTTGTCACACAAATCTCTTGTTTAGCAACACCCAGTTACTGGGACCACAAATCCTGAAGTGGCCCCTGGGACTTTATTTCAGGTTTCAGTTAATTGTGCTCACTCTGAAACATTGCAAAAACGCTCTGACTTTTGTCCTTCCTTCTCACAGGCTGCAAAAACGAAAGACAAGGGGAGATCTTTAAAGAGTTAATGCAGACCCCCAATTTCAGGATTACCGTGGTGCTTGACTCTGATACAGTGGAGATTTGCGGAGCCTTAAAAGTGAGTGATTTTTAAACCAAAATGTTTTTATTAGGGCCAAATTCTACCCTCACCTGAGTCTTCTGTAAGCCACAGGGTCTAACATGAGTCCTGCCACCATATGATGAGTGAGCACAGATGAGATGTTCATGTGCCAATTTTTCAATCTGTTAAAAAGGGAAAATCTGGTTAAAAACATAACTGTTGGCAAAGCATTTCAAAGCAGTTGTATTTTTATCTTTAACCAGAGGCACCTCTGCGTCTGAGGGTAGAATTTAGCCTGCTGTATTTTCTTGTCTGCATGATGTAAGCACATGCAACTAAGACTCTTATTACATATAGTAGCTTCCACCAGTAACTTATATCCATGGTTCAAGTAGTAACCTGCTAGAAAGTTTGCATCAGAAGCGATGCTCTGTGTTGGCAGCACGGCTGTGTGGCATTCAGCGATGCCCACGTCAACATCCCAAGCTGGATCAGTAGCGATACCAAAATCACCAAGTTTCCAATGACAGGGCACTTGAGTGAGATTCAGAGTTTGTTTTTAACTCTGCCGAAAGCAACTCCAGCTCATGAACCTTTGTACTTTTTTATACATTCAATCATTTGTTCTTCACCTTTCCTTGGAGGAGGGGGAATTACTGGCTAGGGAAGAATTGCTCCTGTTTAACCTTACAGGCAAAAAGAAAAGTTTCGTTACTTACAAAACCAAGTACTCCCAGATTTTGCTTTTGGCCCCAGACTGAAACTGGGGGCGGGCACAGAGGGAAGAGAGGTTGTTTCTGTTTTGTGGGAAATCTTTGCTGCTCTTGAAATCATTGCTTTGGCATTGCCTTTGCTAAAAAAAAAAAAAAATCTGCACTGGGGCACGTGCGTGTCTGGAGCAAACACTTCAATGGCAGAACTAGGTGACATATTACTCCTATGCAGTGAACTACACTTATTTAGGGACTTCTTAAAGGCTGAGAATTGGGAGGTGGGAAGGGAGGTGTGTAGGACAATGGTGAGGAGTTGTGAAGATGTTTAGGATACCAAGAGATTTGTTTAGAGAGAGCAATTCTACTGACCATTTTTGCAGGGAAAACCAAAATTTCATCTACTGCAGCATCAGTACATAGAACCTATGTCTGTTTAAATTGAAGACCCACCAAGAAACCCTGGAAAGGCATGGCTCCATGTGGGATTAGATAGCTAAAACAGAAAGGTCAGCGAGTTCTGATGTGGAAATAGCAGAAAAACAAAACATTAATTGCGTACACGCTACGTGATTGCAATATTACCATATTAAATAAGCTGCTTTGATTTTTGCCTACAGGAATAGCAGAGGATACTTTATAATAGTCTTCCAAAAGCCCAGCCACTTAGTAGTTGGCTGTCTGCCTCTTTGAAACATAAACTCAGGGCCATTGGAAATTGAACCTTCTTCCAGTGGATGGGGTGAAGACCGATTTGTAGGGTTTTCTTAAGTGTTCACTGAGCTTTATGAACCACACATCTTGCCTGACTGTTTCCTTTCCTCCTCTATATTTTACACAAAACTGTTTGTAGAACATCGTAGCAGTGGGAGCTGGGTTCTGTGACGGACTGGATTTTGGCGATAACACCAAAGCAGCAGTTATACGCTTGGGCCTTATGGAAATGGTGGCCTTTGCCAAGATGTTCTGCAGGGGACCAGTATCAATAGCCACTTTTCTGGAAAGCTGTGGGGTGGCTGATCTAATCACTACCTGCTACGGGGGACGCAACAGGAAAGTAGCAGAAGCCTTTGCTCGCACAGGAAAAGTAAGGTGGATTTTGAAATATTTTACACTAACGCATGAAGAAATCCTTCTGTGTTTTACAAAGGCATCGTTTACCTTCTGTTTACCTTCTTGATAACTGCTGGTATTGCAGCGGTATCCCCTCTGATCCAAGTAATCAGTCTCCTCTCTTCTAGTCTATTGAGGAACTGGAAAATGAGTTGCTGAATGGACAAAAGCTGCAAGGACCTCAGACCTCGGCCGAAGTCTACAAGATTCTGAAACAGAAAAATATGCTTGATAAGTGAGTGCTTTGATTTTTAAAAACCCAACTGAATCAACAACAAATTAGGAGTGATTCATAACCTCCTTAATGGTTGTGTTTACTTGTGTTTAATTATCTTGTCCATTTCTGCAACAACTGTTTTCTACATCTTGGGCCACCATTAGAGCTCAGCTTCGCCTGACTTCTCATTACCCAGTCAGTAGAATGGTATGAAGCCTAAACAGCATTAGGAAAAACAAGCCACAGACATACAGGAAACAAATGAACAAAAAAATCCAAAGGAGGTACCCAGACATCCCCGTCCCCCTAAACAAGACTGAAGGCTGTACGCAGAGTCTGCTCACAAACACGGTCTGTGGGTGAGAGGGTTTCTTCTTCTCAGTACATCACCGTTACAGCTTGCAGCAACACTGCTCTCCCTGCAGATGTTAACTAGGTTATCTCACAATAAGATTCAGGAGCATACTCCTGAACAAAACTTTTTATATGCATTGAATAGGTAATACGTGCTGGTATCTATGCTTTAGTGCCACAAATAACGCTGATGTAAAAAGTACTTCTGTTTGGGATGATGTAAGATTATTTATGATTTGAAACCTTTGTCTCAGCTTACATGATAGAAAAGCTAAACTCCCCTCCATCCCATTCCCTCTTGTACACGAGCAGTACTGAGAGATCAAACACTGCTAAATGAATACTTTTTAAAAAACCTACTAAAATTATAGCAAATATAGAAGATTTGAGTGGCATTATCTTTCAAAAAATGAGACAGAGAAAAGAAAAGCTCATTTTGACAGGACGTGAACTTTAAATCAAAACTTGATCTAATAAGTATCCTGTAATTGCACTTAGTTACACACTCAGCTCAAAGTCATTCAGTGGACTCATTTTTTACCGCATAATGGCTAAGGCGACAGCTTGCAGAAGGAAAAGAGCCCTTTAAGCCAGGAAAAGAAAATCCTTAGACATTTTAATTCTTTTTAGCCTTTTAGATATCAGTAAAGAATGCAAATACTATAGGCATTTTGCACACAGGAGGAAAAAGAAGATACGCAATTCAAAATTTTTTGTAAATAAGAAATATTGGACAGGAATTTTGTCTTCAGAACAGCTCTTCTCTGCTGTCGCTCCCAAGAACTGACCCCAGCTCCTCTTAATTGCCCTGGATAGTCTTCCAATAAAGGCACCTCCAAGTTCAAATTATATCATAAAGAGAGAGAAAAAATTTCTGCTTTCCTTTTGATGTAACAAAAAAAATTTTTTTTCCCCGTTATAAATGGAATGGACATGTTTATATAAGCTTTAAAAACCTATTTTCATTTCTATGTGCTTCTTTTAGGTTTCCATTATTTACAACCATTTACAGGATCTGCTACGAGGGTCAATCAATCCACGATTTCATCGCGTGCTTGCAGAACCACCCAGAGCACATTTAGAGATCCGCTCTCCTCGCCTGCTCACGTCCTCATCTTCCCAGGGCTTCTGTCTGCTCCACGACAAATAAAAGTAGAGAAACAGGCTGTGTGACACCGCTTGCTGTGAAAGCAACAACGAATGTATTTCAGTATCCTCGTTCTGGGGGTAAAAAAAACTGTCTGCCTTTAATTTCAAAGTTATACCCAAGGAACAGGAAACGAATGTAAAATTTAACAGCATTTGATTTGAGTTAGTAACGTGGGCATTTCCCTCGGATTGCTTTCTTGTTGACCAAAACCGGTTCCCCTTGTAATTTCTGTAACAAGAGCTCAATCCAGCTCACGTGAACGTCAACATTCTGCCTACTGATAGCACTTACGGAAGAGCACAAGATGCCAAAAAAATTAAAGAACTCATCCAAACAGAAAAATTAGAATTTAAAAAGCAAAAAAAAGAAAGGAAAGAAAAAAGGTCTGACAGCAATAAGATGCAATCATGTTGGCAAACATTGGGTTTCCATAATTCCGCTCAAACACAAATAACATTTTATATTTTGTGACGTTTAGTCCTTCCTTGATTTCATTTCCCAGTATAAGCCTCTTTGGAAAAATAGGTATTGTTGCTGTGCTCAGGCACACATGGGTGTTCAGCAGATGTATAAATAAAACAGCTTAAGGGGTGGGGGGGACGGAGAAAGAATGGGATTTGGGGGGAGGGGGTGTGTTTTGCTTGTTTCAAATTCAGGATGCTAGGAATCCTCAGTAGTCATCCGACCCTCGTTAAACTTACTGTATTCTGTTGAACTACAGAAAAAAAAAAAAATTGTAATAGCCAAACACGCTTATGTTAGCGTCAGGGTCTCTCAGCAAGTCACAGTCATCAGCTGGTACGGGCTGAGAGGGGAGAACTGGAGGCTGAGGAGGAGAATGTACGCAGGGCCCGGCTTGCACAATGCTGCTGGTTTGAGGCCATAACATGTAACAGTGCCAACCCACTGGTGACACTTGATTTTTTATACATGCACAAAAACAACCGCTCTAGACGCACAGAAATCCTGAAAAATTGCATTTGAAAAGGAGCTGCATTTGAACTCCACGGGGAAACACCCCTGGCCGGACACCAGCGCAGCTCCCTGAGCTTTCCCAACTGCAGCCTCGTGCCCCGATCCTGCTGGAGCTTAAGCAACGCAGCTCACACTCCGGAAGAGCAAGCGAGCACTACCTACTTCTGAATTTTAAACACAAACTGGTTCATATACGAGTGGGATTTTACTTTGCTACCACTGGCATTAATTTCAGAAACATAAAAGTTTTTAAATCTTATAGCTATACTCGGGTAACTTTACATACCTGATGTTTTTCAGAGTTAAAGCCACCTACGACCTGAACAGGGGCACATTTTATAAGATTTAACACCCTTTCGAAAGACTATTTAGAAACAAGGCAAGCAAAAAAGAAGAGTAACCTACTTTGGTTTTGCTTTATCTGATTTTCCAAAATAGCAGAGAGGAAGGCAAGTGGGTTTTTTAAAATCTCTCTAGGTATTTGCTGAGATAGTACCTGGGGGTGGGGGGAGAAAAGAGCTAGAGTATAAAATAGTCTCCACTCTGCATTTTTGAGGAAAGTTGTTATGTCTTTCACATTTATCAGTGTAATATATATATATGTATATATATATTAAAAAAGTATGGTAATTATAAATATATTGTAAACCCCTCAGTCTCACAGTGAGCAAAGTGGCTCAGGTACCAGAAGGGGCAGCTGCAGCATCACTGACCCCCGCTCAGCTTCTCCAGCTCCCAGTCCAGTCTCAGCCGAGGGCTCGGGGCTCCACGAGCCAACACCAGCGTTCCTCCAGCTGGCATGGGAATCATGCGGCCAAACCCTTTACACAGAACAGGGAATTAGGATCTTCCGTTTCAAGTGAAAAACACAGACTTAGATATTGCTTGATTTTTAAGCATCAAATACATGAGGGTGGGATAGAGAATTCAGGAACCTCCTTATTTCACCGGTAGGCTGAACTCCTGTAAGTCACGTATGAGCCAAGAATAACATAGAACATTTTACATTCAAAGTGTATCAAATAACAGTTGAACAAAGTGATCAATATGCAGTCTTAATGTAATTTCATTTTTCAAAATGCTCACAAAATAAATTACCTTTGTAATGGTGGTCCTTTATTGCGCTTATTCTTGTGGTTAATAACAGTCAACTCCCAAAGAAAAGGACAAGAAGAGTCAATTTTCTACAGACGTTTTATTGATGAACAATTTTTTCTTTTGTATGACATACTTTTCTTTACACAGCAAAATAAGGAAATTTTTACTCCATAAATAACAAAAATTAGCCCTTATATCTCAATCCAGTCAAAATCTATGTAAAATAGTTTTTTCTATATTTACATTCTGTACCAAAATAGGAAACACGCGTTCAAGGTCAGCCAGTTCTCTCAAAGCAGTTGCTTTATCTCCCAAGGTAAGCTTCACATTGAAAAGGCAATGTTTGCACTTTGGAAGTCTGCTCGTGTCAGATCACGTTATTTAATGCACAAGCAGACCCAAACCCAAAGAGCGAGTGCCGCAAGCAGGCACCCAGGCACACAGCCACACACAAGCAGGCTGTTAAGTCTTGCAGGGGAAAGACCTTGACCTGCTCAGCCAGCTGAAAGCCACTCCTAGGGAACACGGGGAGGAAGGGACACACACCTGCCTCGCTACCAAAATATATTTGGGCAGAGAGATTTGCAGGACAGGAAGACTTAAAACCAACTGGCCCCTGTAAGGAATGGAGGGTACATCTGGTCTTCAGTGACATTGGCCTTCCTAATTTACTGGTGCTCAGCAGGAAGAGCGAGCTGCTTTGGACCAACAGTCAATTAACAGGGCTCAAAATTGTCCCTCGGTAATTAACCTACATCCAAGGCTGCGACAGCCTCCTGAGACCTTGGCTCATTTCAAGAGGAAAGAACTCCCTGCTTTTCAGTGTAATTTTACTTGCTGCATACTCTGTCTGAAAGCTATCCTTCCTCCTCGTAACTGCGGCTAGGAAAAGGTGTTCCCAAAAAAGGACTGGCCTTGACTTCTAACTGAAATGTTACAGACCTGAACTACTGGGGTTAAAAAAAACAAACAAAAAACCGCAAGACTAATTTACCTCCATAAGCAAACACGGAGTGTTTAAAAATTAAAAAAAAAGACAACTGTGGACATTATTTACTGAAAGTGTTTCTGCTCCAGACAAGCAAACTCATTTCTCTCTCAGCACTATCTCCAGGGCTCCGGCTGCCCCGTCCACCCTGGGGAACACATGAAGGCTCCTTTGGGCTGGATGTCAAAAGTTTCCACATGTAAGAGATGCAATAGGATGGACTCACCGCAACATGGTCAGGACACCTAAAGCAGCTGCCTGCACACTCTGCATTTATTTAAAACCGACTTTTAAGGGGGAAACAAGACTTAAGGCTGCGTAACTGATTGGTTTAAGCTACAGTTTTAGCTGCATTCTACACTCAAAAATGGCTTACGCTTCCTACTGTATTTATTTTGCTCTTAAAAACCTGAGACATGTTTTTACTGAATTCATCTTAAGATTTGGAAATTCAGGACAAACAGAACTGAGGTAGTCAGTTTTACTCAAATATTCTTTGACAGACACCGATTCGTTCTCACTTTAAATTGAACTTGACACCTTTCTTGGCAGTTCCAACACAGCTACAGCTGCCAACGCACCGAGGGGATACAACATGTTGGATTTCGCCCACTAAAGTAGGTTTCCTTCCCTCCCTCACTCCCCCCTCCCCCAAACTCCCCAGCGTCACGTCCAGTTTTGCAGTTCACAGCCAGCTGAAGGGCTGCACGTCAAAGAAATTACAACTGACATCTCAGATTATTAAGGCAGTAATAGTTTTACTTCACTGGGTTCAGCAATGCAGCTGCTCAGCGTGTACTGGTGCGTCTGACCGCAAGCGCTCCGACAGGCAGGTAGATTTTTTCCCCCCTGGGTACAATGCACTACAGCCTCTTTCTTTAATTAACTCATACAATTCAGCGGTAGGTAAGCGTCGGCTTTTTAAGCCACCTTTCACTTAATTCTCAGGAAGAGAGACTAGAAGAAGAAAAGCCCTCAAGATAAACAACTGTGTAGAATATAAAAATATTCAATTAAATATGACAAAAAAAATCTCGCACTTACACAGACAGGAGACTAGCATATCAAATATCGAGCACAATAAATTAACGCCAGTAAAAAAGTTTAACAGTTATAAAGTTAACCAGAAAGTTCAGACAGTGCAAATATTTCACAGTAAGAAAAAATAACCAATAATTTCTTTTCAAGTATCAAAAGCATTGTTGTTGAGTGATACCATTTAAACCGTATTATTGCACAACAGACAAAAAATACAATATCAACCTCTGGGACCTAAGGTGTATTCTCCAACCTTTATGTTTCCAAGGAATCAATTTACACCATTGATTGTGCAGATACCAAAATAATTAGTGTTCACTTATTAATCCAAGTGCTTCTTAATTCAAACTTGTACATATTTAAAGCATTTGATTCCTAATTTGTATTGCTTCTCAGAAACACCTATTCAAGGCTAGCCTAGGCCTTGTATCATTCAGAGCAAACTTAACCCACAGTTAAGAAGGGGAACTAGCCCAGTGCAAGGTACTCTCTCAGCTGTGATGCCTTCAGACAGGTTTACGTTGCAGCTTACTCACCGCAGCAGTGTTGTAAGAGTTTCTTTAAATAACTAACTACAAAACCCCAAACAAGTCCAGTAAGCACAAAGATTTTCTTACAATTACAATGGAAGTCCCATTATTAAACAAGTGGAATTTTAGCTAAAGAAATTTTACTCCCTACCCCTTCCATCCCCCTACCTTTCATTTTAGAAAGAGACTTAGTCACTGACAACTCTAACATCACAGCACATTTAAGAAGCAGAGTAACATCACCCTTCTTCCTGTATTTGCATTTTTTAGTGCACTGGGCACTTCCGCTCCCTCAAGTTTAACACTTTCCCGAAAATGAAAGCTATCCTAACAGGACAGATGAAGGACTGGACCACTTAATTCTGTTTGGAGTAAAAGAAACTCTTATTTGTAACATTATGGAGTCAGAAACAAATACCCTTACAAGTGTCCTATAGAGCAGCTGTCCTTCGCTTATTTCCTTTCTCTTAGATATTTTGTCCATCAAGTAATTAATTTTGTACCAAGGTGTGCCCTCATGTGGTTCATTCTCAACTTATTACAAACTCTCAAATAATGCATAACATTTGTATGTCCAAGAAAAAGTGGAGGGAAGGGGGGGAAAAAAAATAAATTAGACTTTTCTTTACACATTCAATAGTTTTTGGTCTAGAGAAGTCAATATGGTCCTCTAAGATTATAGCTGCCATCCCTACTTGGTTTGCTTTTCAAAAAAAGTGAAAACAGCTCACTTCTTATTAAAAATTAATAATGCCATTATTTAAGAAACAAACCAACAAAATTAAAAATAATCAGAAATCCTACCCTGATTTTACAGACTGGGCATCAGTACCAAAATGCATTTGCCTAGCAAATTACTCAGAGAATATTCAAACATTTGATGCATTAAATTCCACAGTAGAACTGGCACATGCTAAATGAGAATGGGATTTCTAGACAGCTGTGTTCATTACCAGTCTGAAATTCCACTTTGTGCATGTCAGAAGGTTTAAGTGAACACCAAGAATTAGCTGGTTACCGCAAACTAGCATGAATTCTGAGTAACCTCAAAGCTGCAGAATCCAGTTGTGGAGACAACTGCCAACCGCTGGTCTATCCCATGAAATTATTTCTTCTCCACCCCTGCCCCATCCTAAGAATTGACAAAAGAGACAAACAAAAAAATTCCCACACCTATACAGGCCTGGGTTATTAGCAGTGATGACCACAGATTTTTACATGGCTTTTGACTAAACCACTGAGGTATATTTCCAGTTTGAGACTTTGCTACCAGTCACACAGAGGACATAACAAAAAAACAACCCTCAGTTCTATTATAGTAGAGTTCTTGTTTCAAATCTTGACCGAGTTGCCAGGTAGTCTAACACAGTTGGCATAGGGGAGCTCGTTACTGCGTCAAAAAAATAAAACCAAAACCCAAAGGTTGCAATTCAGGAAAATAGTGGCACTTATTGAGATGACAAGGTCAATTTTCCTCCTCTCAAACTCTGGCTCCTTTTGTCAGTACCTCCCCAACTACTGTCTGCACCGATACTTGCCAGGAGAGATGAGGTTCAGCAGAAGACAGCTGCCTGCAGAGACAAAAAACTCCATGCTCCACAATAAGGAGTGCAAGACGACGGTATATCATCTCGGAACATCTTTTTTGCCCCGTGCTTAACTCTATGCACAGAGAAATAATCCTGTTAGCAGGGGAATTAAGTTAGCCATCAATAGCCAAAGGGTTACAACCAGGCTAGACGAGCAGGAGCATAAGTCTAAAATAAAAAACAAAATACCATAAAGCTTATAAATTTTATATTTAAAGAGAAGATAAAATAACAAAGAGAAGACTAAAAAGCACCAAAGAGCAAAAACATATTTGCAGCAATCGACATTCTAGCTTTCAAGGCTAGGAATGCAGACCAACCAAATAACATGATTATTCCCTTTACAATCAAATTAATTTTGTAATTCCTTCACTAATAGCAATTAGGAGAACAAATGAGAAAAAAATTATCAGTATTGCAAGAAAAGAGCAGGAAGTTCCTTATGGCATGACTGGGGAGGAGCAGCATTTCAGAACAATACTCTCAAAAGATTTGTTTCATTAATACTTTTGATCTGTATGGCTGTAAGTCAAAAACCCAAACCACAAAGCACCAAGCTGAAAAGGATTTTTAAAAAAAGAGGGGGAAAACCCAAAACATGAATCAGGGAGTTTGCCCATATGGTAGGTAATCACACAGCCATGAGGCTGAAAAAAAAAAAACCCAACCAAAAACAAAAAAAAACCCAAACCAAACCCCCCCACCCCAACACAGACAAATGCAAACTTGAACAGATAAAAAAAACCTTTTTATATATAGACACACACAGACATATATGTGTCAGAAACACCAAGCATGAATTCAAATAGGTATTAGAAAATGTGGATCTCCTAGGTTACAGCTTTCTCATTCTAAAATCTAATCTATAGGACACATTCCACTAACCATTGAAATGTTGCCATTTCTGAGAAAACAAAAACTATTTGAAATGGTACATACAAACCTAAGTGCATCACTTTTAGTAAAGAATTGAGTGTGCAAGTAAACTAAACAGGTTTATTCTTTGCCTTGAAAACTGCCATAGAGATAGCACATGCGACAATTAAAGAGTTGGTTAAAGGCTTAAAAATAAGCCACTAATGCAAAATACAGTAAAGAGCGTTCTCTTTCAATCAATCAGCTTTTTAGAAAGCCATCTGTTCTTGACAAAAACATTAACTGGTAGTCAGTGAATTAAGCTTTTTTCCCTCCCTCAAAAAGCAAACTGACATCCATCTTTCATGTTCTGGGTTACAGTGTTAAGATTGTCAAGTTATACAAGCGAGAACTCACTTCCCACCAAGGTGATAATTTTGAAAGTTTTAATAATGATACAGCCTTCAAAACACATAGCAGATTTTCTGGTAAGTTGCTAGGCTAAAGCTAGATTTCTGGGACAATCACCAGAAGGAGACTTGACATGAAGTAGCTGGGTTTCAGACACGTTTCTCCTACGTTAGCCACTATCCTGCATGACTGCAGAGCAAAAAGCAGAGCACCCTTGCCATCTTCCTCCAACTCCTACGCCTAGGATCTTAGAATAGCCAAACCCCGGCTCTCCTTTCCTGTTCCCCGACAGAGTTGACACAAACCTTTAGAATATTCAGATGTTTAAAATGAAGTTTCACTTCAGCAAATAAGGCAACCTACCGATTGGTGCAGCTCTTGTTAAGTTAGAAGCTGGAGGATCCCGCTCTGGGGGACAGGAGTCACAGAAGTCCGAACAGGCTGGGCAAATCAGATTCCCAACATGTATCCAGCCATTCATCTGAATGCTCACAGTTAATACCTGACCCGAGTGGCTGCACAAGTATGCAGTGTCCTTGACCCAAACATGCAGCCCTTGTGGAGAACAAGACACCTCAAAAAAAAAAAAAAAAAAAAAGAAGTCTGTATTATGATTTCTCATAAATATGTTTTTAGGTTTGGAGGCTCTGTCAATAAGTAAATGCTAAATTTAGTAAACACCTGGTATTAGAGCATAGATTAACTGCAAGTATTTTAATGGACTCAGAGCAACTATTTGCTTCATGAACGCTTTAAAGCACTGACTGTGCTCTTTTTGTGCAATTATGCAGACCCTCAACTAAGAACAAGTAAAATTCAGCTTCTGCTAATGACTACTTCTTTAGAGTCGTGCTCTTGTTGAAAGTGACACTTTTAGTGAGATAGTCCTGAAAAGAAGGAGGATAATGAAAAATAAGCGACATGTGCACAGTGCTTTCCACCTTTGAAAAAATCAGATTGACTAATTAACATTAAGCTTCAACAGGAGATTCCAATATAAGTATTCTTACTTAGCTGCAGAGAAACCATCACAGGGGTAAGACAGATGAAGTCCCTAGCAAGACTGGAAGTAACACACAAGCTGTGCCACTCATCACACGCTTAACTCGACACGTGATCTAAACTACAGGCTTGTGGTGGGAATATACTTATTTCCAAAGCCTGTCATATCATCTAGTGATTTAAGGCAGAGGAGATCAAGTACAGTGTCCATGTGCAAAGTTCTAACACTCATAGCCTACATTTTATGCCTGACTTTTCCTTTTAGTGTTCTTTTAAAAAAAATAAAGATAAAACCCCAACACATACTTACTTGATAACAGCCACTACCCCAGTCAGGGTAACTGAGTTTCCTCCTGCACTGTTCCATGACAAAAGCAGATTTCTGAATAAGACATACAGAGTTTGGTCCGTATTTCTCTGCACCATAGTTTTTGGCAGGATCTAAGATAGAAAGAATATACTGAATTGCAGCTTACAAGGGGAACAGGAAGTCCACATCAACTTAATATGCTGGAAGTAGTCAACATCTCCCCATGTAATTCAAGGTTTGCTTTTGGAATCTTTCAGACCATTAATCATTATCAATTTGGGAATGATACTGTCTTGAATACAAAATGGGAAGAAACCCAAGATTTAAAAAAACCCAACCAAACAAACAAAAGTAAGCACTTCCCATCAGAACTATGTCGATATGTTTGCCCCTAAGACTGCCAGCTGTGACTGCTGGCTTGAGGGCAGAGGGTCTGTCTTTGGTTTTGAGACCACTCCAGAGACTGGTAATATCCTACAGCATTCTGGAGCTCCGCAATAATGAACAGTCATGCACTACCCTAGGAGACAAGCTCATGTTCTGGTAATTAACAAAGCTCCTTGCCTTGAACAAAAAAAAACTACAAAGGTGGAAAGCAGAATTATTTTTCAGAGACTCAACCAACCAACCCACCCATCCTTTGTCTTATGTTTGGATCATTTGGGGTTAATTTCTGTTCAACTTTCATGCAATTCTTGTATTAGATGTGTTTGATCCCCAGGTATACAAGGTAGCTGTGCTTCTCACCCCAGCACAGCTTTTATTCAGCTAGTAGCGTAAAATTAATTTCACATCCAATTAGTTTGGATATACAGCAAGTCTATTCCAGATTAACACATGTAGTCTCTTAAATACCATGCTGAAGTCCTGAAAACTGACCTGGTTGGTTTTCAGTTATTCTGCAGTCTGAGCTGCGTTGAAATTCACCACTTAAATGCCAGCTGAATTCTTGACTAAAGGGACAATAATCAGCAATTTCCACTGAGCCACCATAATAAGGCAATTCTTCTGCTGGTACTCCAGTAAGATTATCAAAATACTGCAAAAAAAAAATAGGCAGTGATGCAGTTTGCACAGAGGCAAGTGTACAACTGGTTTTTAAAATAGAACCAACCACTACAGCTGTAAGAATATCAGCTATTACAACTAAGGAATGCTATTAACAGCAACTTACAATACCCATGAATCAGGCGAGGCAGAATTATTTGAGAATACTTAAATAATGCAGAGATTTTCATATCTGCATGTATTATTCCCCACCCCTTTGCAATCATAGCATTCTCTGGCATGAAACAGAACAAATTTCTTAGCATGGAGTGACACAAGGCAGCAGATTAGATGAAAAAATACCTCAAACAAAACATTCTGGAGGACTTATGTTATACCACAACATTTTCATCTGATATTTGGTTAGATGGCTGAGTGACATCTTTATTGCTTTATTAAGATCACAAGATTTTTTTTCAGCCTCCAGACTCCTTATAATAAACTAAGCAGACATTTTTCACAATATCTACTCTCATCTACTAGTTCAGAAGAAAAAAACCAACACGAATATAATCACCTGGCTGCAAAGCACAAGAATGAAAACACTTAGTTATTTGGTACAGTAAGATCCATTGTACCTGATATTCCTGAGGTAACTGCTTTGGAAACTTCTGCAAGTTGCACACTGCTACTGCTCTTTGGTCCTGTCTGCAGGTTAACTGCAAAGGATTACTCCTCAAAGTGTCGCAGTATGGACTGATTAACTGCCTCCTCAAAAAAAACCAAAAATACATTAGGTAATTATGAAAAGCAGTTAAAGTTAACTAAGTAGTCTGTCAAGACTGTTCCCACTCTCCCCCACACTCGGTCAATCACACAAAGAAGCACCAACTTCTTCTCTGGAGGCTAATTATTGTTATTTATCTGGTTATGACCTTTCTAATTTAAAGAATATCAAGCCAGCAAACAAAGTTACAATGCACTTGCCTATTCAGTTTTAATGACATTGCTTTGTAAACTTTAAAGAAAAACAACATAAAAGCAAAACCAGGCCCACTCTGCAGCTGTGTCCTAGAAATATAGGACTATTGTAACAAACAAAAAAGGAAGGCTTTTTTTTTTTTTGAAGATGGCTATTGTCTCCTTCTGTTGCTTTAAGTACAAACCAGTAATGCAAAATGAATGACACAGGCTGCATTTCCATTAAATGGAACACTTTTAGAGTAAGTCCTTCCCCTCCTCTCTAAAGCATGGCCCTCTTATAGTATAAATGCGTTCTACAGCCTAAGATGTTTGGCTCTATATTTTTTAGGTGGGATGCTTCTGCTCTTAATATATTTGGCATGCTCCTTCATGGGTACATTCTAAAGGTACTTAGGACAGCATTCCTTGTTAATCTGCATCTACCTCTACTTCTTTTTACTGACTTGCATTTGAAGGGCAAACACAAACAAGCATCAGGATTTCCTCTTTTTTTTTTTTTTTAAAAGACTGTATTCTTACTTTTGCCTCCTTTGGTCGATCCAGAATTTACAGCTCTTCATTACAAAGTCACAGCCTTTATTGTGCCCCCAATCTAATTTCTCTGCCATGCTGTAATTTGCTTTATACCAGCTGTAAAGGTATTTTGAAATGAGAACATAGTTACTTCAAAAAATGGCATTCTGATTAATAAAACAGCAGTTCAAAGAACTTCATACTATGCCTTAAGGTCTTCAAATGAAGAAAAAGGGAAACTGCATCCCTTTCTGACTATAAGAAAATATAATTTCACTATTTTTTAAGTGACAACGAACTGAAAAAAAAATTTATTGCTTATTTGTTCAGCAGCAATGCATAGTGATCTGCAAAGGAACAATGCATACAGAAAGATGAAATTTTAAACAATTTATGCTTAGATTTTTTTTCTTGAGCTGAAAAAAATAACATACTGCATGCAACTGAGAGAAGACGTATTAAGAAAAAAGTAAACAAACAGTACTATGTGTTGCAATGCATGGGGTTTTTTTTTAAAGCTAGATTAAGAATGGATCGGTTTTGAAATACGTGAAGAAAAATTAACATACTAGGTATAACTCCTTGGTTAATGTAACGCTAATTATGCTAATTATCTACTGTGTTGCAGATAGATAAGCACAAGTGCATCAATTCCAAATAGAAACTAGTACAATGAGAACCAAACACAAATGAACCAAAAAAACCCCACATTCTTATTAATTCTTACCCGGTGTCTTCCATTAATGCTAAGGTGATCCTGGAAAAGACTCTATTCTGTGTATGGGATCCAGTCATTGCTTCATTCTGAAAGTTACCAGTTACTATTAGCAAGCCACTGAAAACCATTACCATAAGAAAATGCTTCCTATGAAAAAGCATTTTATTGCCAGTCCCTTCTTACTAGTGACATTCAAATCCCAACCTCTTTCATAAATGGGATCAAGAGTGTAGCTCCCTTCCCTGCTACAAAGCTTCAGAATTCTAGCAGTCAGAATCCTCATTCCAAATTCCAGCTAAACCTTATTCATGACCAACACGTACTCATTTTTCTTTAGGTAAAATAAAACTTTTCCTTCTTCTAGCCTATTTGTAAGGAGCAATCACATCCCCCTCTTCTGTCTCCTTTTGGGAAGCTGAAAGCCAAGCTAATGTAACTGTCTTGCATAAGACCCATTTTTATTATTCCTAGAATTTCTAGTAATCCTTTTCAGGAGCAAGGTGACACGTGACTAAAGGAACACAGCACTCCAAAGGAAGCTTTATTAGCGTGGCAGTGAAATTTTCTATCTAATTTAAAAATAAGCAAGTTCACACCATCCTCAAAGAGCAACTCCAGTCACCTTGGAGTTTCCTAATCATCTTACAACTAGCAACTTTAACACCCATGTCTTTTTCCTGCTCTGTCATTTCCAACTGATAAATTTCAGGCTTACAGAAAAAAAAATCACTCACCTTTAACTATACAACTCTGGGACTTCTATTACCAAACTTCATCTTATTTCTATTATTTCTTCAAAACATGTAGTTTTCTAGCCTTCCCTCTCTACTAGTGTGGTTAGAAGGAGTCATCGCCAGTAGACTTATTAGTGCCAGATTTGCTACCACTACAATACTTAATGAGAGTTGGATCAAGACCAAACCCAAACTATATGGGTTACTTTCCAGATACAAACTTTCTCTGGAAAGGTGTAAAGGACACTAGTAATTATCACCTTTTTGCTAATCCTATTCAATCCTTAGAATTATCCTCATTCTAACGGCAGTCTTGCCAGTCCAGGCAGAGTGTGACAAAGTTGAATTGACTCAAAGGAATACCTCTTTTCCCCAAAAAAGGGAGCATACATCTCAAAAGGGTAAATGGCACACAGAAGTAAGAGATGTTTAGGTATTTAGTAAACAGCTTATCTCAGACTCGTACTGTGAGACTTAGCAATAAGGTAAAACGATGGATTTATCTAGAAATTGGACATTTAAGTATTTGTAGTTTAGTACTGTTTGTGATATATTAAGTGAGATTTGATACACCGCACTTTCAAGTCTCCAGTAGGTACCACTATAAACCTAAAATAAAGGCGGGGAGAGCAGACATTCCCACATCCCACTCCATTCCTAATATCAGCACTAACCTCCAACAATCTCTTCTCCCAGTGATTGAGCTCAGTACCCATGCCACCTTGATTTTCAAGCTCCATTCCCTCTAGAATTGGACAATTAAAATGTTTTCGAGCTTCTTCCTAGAAAGAAAACATTTCAACACAACTCTCAGAATATTGAGACGGATGCTGATATGCAGTCCTAATCTTCTAGAATTATCTTTTAGATGTATTTCAGCATTTCTTTTTCTACCGTCTTGTTTTCCTCCAGATTTAAAACACTTCTACTCAGAGGTCGACTAAGCCAGCAAGTACCCCAACACCAAGCCTAACAATCTGTCTACTTATCTCCTGGAAATAAACGATGGAAGTTTACAAGAAAAAAACAGCAATAGAATTAGCTGAGAATAGCATGCACACGCTAGAGATGATACTAAAAAAAGAAAAAAACAACAACAAACAATGTAGAAACACTACAAAACCCTGCTTCTGTCAAACGTTTCAGGAAGTGTACATGTTCACTAGTTTTGCATAGGGAAGAGTTTTCTGCAAAATATTTGAAAATCTTAAGAGGCATTGCAACAATGCTGCAGTCTTATGGTCAGGAGTCCAGCCTTTGCCAGTGTGGCATTACCCAGAGGCACCTGTAATGCTCTGAACAGTCTGATCAGCATGGCCAGTTTTCAAAACAGGGGTAATTAAACCAAGTTTGTTTTAAATATAACACATTATGTAGAGAGCAAACAAAAAGATTATTTGTGGACAAATATGATTAACACTAACTTATTTCCAGTACCAATTTATTACACTTAAGCATATGTTCTGTTGGGGGCGGGGGGGAGAATCAGAAGCGTGGGAAGCAAGAGAGATTTCCAAGAATATTTGAGGAATTTCTTTTCAAACATGACAAAATGTCAGCTGCATTATTTTGTAATCAATACAATTAGAAAAAGATTTAAACAATGCTTTTAGAAAGTAGGAGATAGGATGAACTTATAAATGAGAAAAGCAGTGACAACTCTTAAGGCCACAGGAATATTAGGTATCTAAGTCTGTAGGAAAACATCTGAAGAGTACAATTAAGGAATCTATTCAACATCAGTTTTGCATAACCTTTTATAATTTATAATCTTTATAATATTTTATAATTTATTATAATTTATCATTTCATTTAACCTTTTATAATAATTCCCAGTTCCTTCGTTGTCTCTTACCATGTCAATATATTTATTCCACACTGCCTGTCAAACATTTTCCACTTCGGATACACCCTCTCAATTAATTATACAATCTTAATTGCATAGTCTTTGGGCCATACTTTCAGGAAAAGGGTATTCAATGCTAGGTTATTACTTTTTCAAGAATAATAAATATTTATAACTCGAGAATGTGATGGTAACCTTGGCATACAAAACGTGAAAATTTAAGTTAATCCACACTTACAACTACACGAGGTGTTACCAGAAGATGAACAGCATGGCGCAGCATTTTGCCACCACGTATGTCCCATAACCTCACTGCTTTATGAACGACTTTATTGCTCCACTGATACAAACCTAAACTGTAAGAAGAATGTTTTGGTTACAAATCTTTCCCACAAATAAATGCTGCTGTGCAAAGATTTATCTCCGTAAGAAACAGAATCATGAATAATCTCTATATTTCCTCATGCTTTCTGAGGTTTAAATTTATTATGCAACGTTTCTCCTTCGTAAGATAGGACTTAATAAGCCAAAGAAAGATCAAAAAAGATGTCTGTAGACTCAAGACGTATTTTCTACAGTTACCAGAAGTGGCAGAAATTAAACAAAAAAACCCCTCAGAATTGTTATTATAAAAGGGAAGGTGAACAAATCCAAAAGCTCTCTACCCTTCCACCTTCCAAAAAACCCCTAGAAGAACATTTCTACAATATCAACTAAATGAAGAAAAAAATACAAACTGTTCATTCGATAACAAGTCAGAAAAATCACACAGCAGACTACACACATTGTCAGTTCTACATTGTTATAAACCTTGAGTGATATATGACTGAACCGCACTGACATGAGACAGACTACAGAAAATACAAGTCTCAATTTAGTAAGGTGTTCAGCAAGCTTAAAAATTTAAGCATGGGTAATTTTAATGCTTAACTTCAAACCTCCTGATAAATGAAATCCTGCCTTAGTTATATGTGGATAATAGAAGTGCTTAATGCCAATGTAAAGACGGACTAAAAAAAACCCCATACCATGCCAGTGTTTGAACATAATAAAGGCAAAGCATTCTAATAATGGAATCAAGTTAGATTTTCAACAGGCAAGAATACATCCTAAAAAGGCAACATGAAAACATCCTTCAGTGGGAGTACCGAGAGGTCAAAAAAAATACCTTTCATTAAAAGGAGGGAGTCCATCTGCATATCTTGTTGTCAAAGGTTTTCCATCATCATCACGATAAAATGCAAACAGTCCAGCAGAGAAACCCTTCAAGTTAAAAGCCAAGCAGACAGAAACCTTTGGTAAAACATTCACATACAAAGACAAATGCCATGAAAGAGTTATCACTCCCACAGCAGACACACTGGAAGTACCACATCTCAAGGCGATTAACACACAAATTAAAGGAGGCAAAGCAAGAGCTTTTCTCCAGCAAACATCCTCTTGCAACAGGCTGGAGGTATGCAAGGAAGCAGGCACAAATTTCCAGGAAACACATTTTATAACATCAACCCTTACCAGTGCATGGATAATCTCATGTTTCACTGTAGACAACATGCCAACGAATTCCTGAGCTTGCGTTGAAATCATATTTGGACACAAGTTAGCATATCCTGCTATTGGCCTGGAAGACAGTTTTAAAATTAATTTGTTTTCAGTAAAATACTAGCAAATTCAAAACATTCACTTGAAGAGGCAGAATATTTAAAAGAAAATGGAGACTAATGTAAAAATAAGTCCTTCCAAACAACTTCCCTGATAGTTAATAGCCTGTTAAAAACAGAGTGACTAGCTTGCTGTTGAAATGGGGAGGGATGGGCCAGGACCAATCTCAATATTCAGTATTCCGCACAGGTGTTAGTGACAACAGTAAAGGAGATCTGAATTTTAGGTAAGACACTATAGAGGTACAAAGTGTCTGTTACAATGACTACACCCCAACTAGAAACAAAAGGCGCATTAAGTAGGGTCCATTTGCATCCTCCTTTAAATTTGCTGAAGTATGACATTCACTTCAACAGAAGCAGGATCTTGAAGTTTAGGCAAAAACAGTGGATAACTAGCTTTGAATTAAATTTCTCAGCTTAGCAAGTTAAGCACTATTTGATTGGTTTGTGGTTTTACATAAATACAGTGCTTCTCTATTTCAGTAACGACTTCTACTTTCCTATACTATACAAGACAGGCAAACAATTAAACTCCACATTTAAACAATTTAAAAACTTGAAAATTTAATTTTTAAAAAAAGTTTGTACCAGCAGGAATACTTGCCTGTCCATTTCAGCTTCCAGTTGGCAGTAGGCTGCATATGCAATGATATTTTCATGGCCACACCTTTCAGTAGTGAGAGCACTAACATAAAGCACAAAGTCGGCATCTCGAACCCCTTCTTGGTCAGGTAAGTCGGTGGTCCTGCAGTGCCATTCATTCTCATTGCAGACCCTGCATTGCTTTGACAATGTTCAAATGGAACAATTAAAATACTTTAGCCCTGACCAAAACTGCATGACAAAATTCAGTTAGCTTGAAGCCAAGAATAAACCCCATTGTGAGACAGTAGATGAGAAAACCATATGAAGACAGTAAACAAAACCAGTGCCAAGGAGTAACTTTCAAATTACTAGCTCTTTTGATTTATTAAGACACCAGGAAGGTGGCAGCTTTTGAAAAAAAAGGGCCTGCCAAGCTAGATATCCCCAAATTAGCACCCTTTATTTCCTACAAATTTAAAAACTTTTGGCTCACGAATAGAATACATAAGTAACTATTGCTTTTCACATGTGATCTGGTAAATTTTTAATACTGTAGTTGAAACTTCAAGCTAAGAGAAAGAAAGAAATCTACTGATCACATACTGTAGCTGAATCAAAAATTCATGCAAGAAAACAAGTGAGAAGCATTTCCTGCACCACGCTCCCAGTTCAGTGGATAACCAATCCAAATAAGGTCTTCAAAAAAAAAAAAAAAAAATCAAACCTTATTATTAATTCTGTGAAAATCTGACTCATTGACCAAGGTGAATAATGAGGTGACTAGCTTTGAATCTCATCCTCTCTGTACAGTTCACTATAACACAGTCTTAGAGAACAGTAAACAGTCCAGTTTTACTTGACTTTCTGTTCAACAGCATAAAGAAATTTCCACTAACCAAAGTTGTTCTACTCTGTCACTCAAGCGATCTCCCGCAAACAGGTCACTTACGTACAGTCAGCGATATTAACTGTTTTATTAAATTCCACAAACAATAGGATCTCAAAGGTTAAGAAGCTCTTGGATGGCTTAGCTTACCTGGAGGTGTTTCTCAGGAACTACAACTGGCCCACACCTTGTATGGTCTGCACAGGCTCCTCGGCAGTATCTGTGAGGGTCAGCTTTCCTCCTTAAATATTGGTTTGTTGCACACTGCCTTCAATCAAACATGAAAGACAGTCAGCACACTTTTATAATTAAACTGTAGAATAGTCTTACAGCATCCAACAACACTGTAATGCAGTATTTAGTGTAACTTCCACGGTGAGAATTGTTAGCTACCCTGCTCTGGAAGACCTAATGCTTCCAGTTGTTCACAGAGTACCCACAGGTTCAAAGAGGGAATAGGAAGAGGTTCATACATGGGGGTACACGCAAAAGGAAACAGGCAGTATGTGTACCCTTTAAAATCTCAGATAAAACAAAGGTAGATGTCAATCACGGAAGGTTGGCAGATTTGTGAATGGTCCCTAATAATGCTATCAGATGGTAGCATCTGCTACCACCACTGGGTCAGATGGGTCACTGCTCTGATTCAGGTCTTTTCTTAAGGCTCTTATTCTATTCTTATTTTAAAGGCTATACAACACAATGTTAAACATCAAATATAGCAAGTGATTTCCAACAAACTTTCACGTACCTGCTTAGTAATATAGTACCCGTGGATTTGCGCACTTGAAATGTCTTCTCCAAATAAGATATAGCTTGTGGAAAAAGTTTGTTCTAAATAGAACAAAAGTAAAAGTCACCCATCAGCAGTGCAGACATAAGTCACTTTACAAGCATTAACTACCAAGTCACGTGAAACTTGCTAGATGCTGCAGAACAGCAGAAATCCAGACTTCCTGAGAAGTTTAACTGTTATATTTAGGAAATATTTTGTTTCAATATTCCCATATTTTGTTACAGGAATGGCAAAATGAGAAAGGAGCCAGTATTAATTTGAATGTACAGCTTCAAATAGGCTGAATTTATTTCGGCCCTGAACTTACTGGTCACTGGGAACTATCCATCACAAATTTCCCTGGAGTTCCCACCTCTCTGCAATCCTCAAGGCTGACTGCTGCACTCTCTTTGACTACTTACTTGCACAGTATCTCAAAAGAATCCAGGAGAGATATTTAAAATACTCTTAATGGGGCCAAAAAAGCTTTAAGATCTATATACATATTGCTCCCTGAATCTTTGGCCATCGGGATCTAGCAAGCACCCATCAAACAACATTCAACAGAGCATTGGAAGTATGTGGAATTAAGGCATAATCTCTACACAGAGGCTTGGTTTCCCCGATCAGAGGATATGAGATTGCTGGTATTCCAAGCATTTCATTAAAGGCTTTGAATTGGCAGAGCCTTAACTTCATCCACATAATAAAATATGTACAAACAAAAGAGGGAAGCAAATATGACATACCTTTATAAGGTGTCTTTTCTCAGGTAGCAAACTGTATTTTATAAAAACAAAACAAACAAGCTTTAGTTAACAGGATTTCCATTCTCAGATATAGCAAAAAAAAAAGTCACCACAACATTATACTCACTCCTCAACACTTTTGTCATATATAGTCTTAATTCTTAGCTGTTGATCCACATTTCTCTTCAAGACATGATTTTCCTTTAGAGGAACTTGATAGACAACCTGGCGGGGAGAGGAACAAGCCGCTAGGTTAGGCAGATCACCTGGTCAGCCACCCCAAGGACTGTGCTCCCAGGCCCTTCGCTCCTCCTCGTGGGCGACAGCCTCTTTTTGTCTATTTTCAAGAAAAGCCCCTTCCCGCCCTTCTTACACAAGGCCGCCTCAGTCAGTCAGTCAGTCAGAACCCACCCCGCACCCGCCCGCCGCCACGGACCACAGCCCAGGCGGGCCGCGGGGCCAGACCCTGCCCAGCTCGGCCCGGGTCAGCAGTGAAGGCCAGACCGACGCTCCCCCCACACCGGGAGCGGGATAACGGGGGACCCCTCGCCCCGCCACCGCCTGAGAAGCCCTCGCGGCGGCCCCACCTCCTCTCCGCTGGGCACGCGGTGGCGACAGGACAAGGAAGAGGAGGGGAGAAGGGCGGCGGCGCGGTCGCAGCCCAGCAGCAGCGCGGCGGTCAAAGCGGCGAGCAGCGGCCGGTAACGCCGGTAAGACCAGGAGCGCCGGCCGCCCGGCTCGGCGGCCATCTTCGACTGCCCTGGTGACGCTCCCCGCCAATAGGCGAGCGGGGAGGGGGGAGAGGGTGGGGCGGAGGCGACGGGCGCTCCTGATTGGGCGTCGCTCACCGGGGCGTGAGGGGCGGGGAGGGGAGGCGAAGGCGGCAGGGGGGCGCGCGCCGCGGGGGGCGCGCGCGCGCCGCAGTGCAGCGCGGCGCCGTGCAGTGCAGCGTTGTGCGGGGCAGTAACGCGGCGTGATGCGGTGCTTGCGGGGGCAACGCAGCGCCACGCAGTGCAGCGTTCTGCGGGGCAGCAACGCAGCGTGATGCAGTGCTTGCAGGGGCAACGCAGTGCGGTGCAGCTCAGCCTTCTGCGCGCTGGTGCAGGGCAGTGGCATGGGGCAAGGCAGCACAGGGCAGCACAGGGCAGCGCAGGGTGATGCAGCGCCGTGTGGTGCAACCCAGTCAGGTGCAGAGCGGCGCGGTCCAGGTGAGCACAGCGCAGCGTGGTGCAGTCGGGGTTAGGTCCCTGCAGTGCAGCGGGGAGCTGTACAGAATGGTGTGGCCAGCAGGAGCAGGGCAGGGACCGTGCCCCTGTATTCGGCACTGGTGAGGCCGCACCTCAAATGCTGTGTTCAGTTTTGGGCCCCTCACTCCAAGAAGGACATTGAGGGGCTGGAGCGTGTCCAGAGGAGGGCAATGGAGCTGGTGAGGGGTCTGGAGCACAAGGCTTACGAGGAGCGGCTGAGGGAACTGGGGGTGTTCAACCTGGAGAAGAGGAGGCTGAGGGAGACCTCATCGCCCTCTACAACTGCCTGACAGGAGGGGGGAGCCAGGTGGAGGTCAGTCACTTCTCCCAAGTAATGGGCGATAGGACGAGGGGAAACGGCCTCAATTTGCACGAGGGGAGGTTTAGGTTGGACATTAAGAAAAATTTCTTCACCAAAAGGGTTGTCAAGCACTGGACTGGGCTGCCCAGGGAAGTGGTCAAGTCCCCATCCCTGGAGGTATTTAAAAGACCCGTAGATGAGGTGCTTAGGGACATGGTTTGGTAGTGGATAGGTATGGTTGGACTTGATGATCCTAAAGGTCTTTTCCAACCTAAACGATTCTATGATTCAGTGCACCCCACGGGACTCTGGTTGCCTTGCTGCTATTAAAGCCAGCTTGGAGCTGGGGTGCCAGGTCCCCAGTTCAGCACGGCCCCTCCTTCTCTCCCTGCGACCCAGCTCCTTGCCCCTGGGAACCCTGCACCTTGAGGAGTTTGCTCCAGCCTGTGATTCTGAGATCCCCCTGCCTAGAAGCAAAGGTCCTCCTGCAGCCAGCCCGCTGTGGCCAACCCATCCCAGCGCTCGAGTCCAGGGCTGGGATTTCATTTTTCATACACAACACGTCCTTTTTCCAGCTTCTCAGTCCACAACGTTGTCCCCAACTAGTAAAGAAACCTCTACCCACTGCCACCAGGGATAAAAATTGGCTGGTTTTTGTAGTGCTTCATCGTGCAGCTCCTGCTGCTTTCCAAGGCATTCAATTATATGAAGGCCTTGCAAACAGAAAGTGGTGTGTCCCAGCTCACCCCGCAGCTCGGTGACAGCAGGGGGAGAAGCCAGTGGACGCCCAGTACAATCAATTAAACCGTCTGCCCGAGTCCCAGTCGCTGCTGTGGTGTTTCCACAATAAAGAAAAGCACCCCAAAAAAGCCCGAAGGGAAAAAAGCGTCCTCACCTTTTCACAGGAAGCAAAACCTACTAAAGCAGGAGCAGGTTAAACTCTCTTTCGCTTTAAATGGGAATTTGTGCAGAACGTTCATCTGAAGCGTTGCATGGGCCTCTGCTATAAAGAGCAGAAATTTTTTATATTGCCACCTACAGATACTATAAGCACTCTTCCCCAGTGCAGGCAATGGGAACATCACAGCAGGGTTTTAAGACATCCTGGCAGCTATCTGCAACACCAGTCCCCTTTGGACTACAGCAGAACAATTTCACCTGGAGTCTGTATGCACAAACCTGTCACACAGACAATACAAAAAACCAATTTTGTCTTCCAAGTCTGTTCAGCTTCTCACTTTATAGCATCACTGTAATATCACAATATTCAAATGTAAAGTGATGCTTCTGCTCGAAGTGTATTCCTTTGTGTAAACAACGACTCAGTAATACAACGTAGCTGTTTGAAACTACTTTTATTAAAATGTGTATGTGGCTTTTGATTGGCAGTTGTAAGATTATCACTGTAATTAAGTGTACAGCTTACAAAGATGTACAAATACCATTATTTACTTGCTCTAAAGGCAAAGTGCATGTTCAATATTGGATTTTTTTTCTTCAGGACTCAGCACCAACAAGGGTGAGTGGATGCCTGAGAATAACTGAAAACTACTGGCGAGAGAGGTTATTCCTCCAAGACAGCGTATTTTAAATAAATCCTCACAGCCAGCCAGCCAGCCACTTGGTGCTTTATGGTTGTTGTGGTTTAACCCAGCAGGCAGCTCAACACCACACAACCATTCACTCATTCCCCCCCCAGCAGCCAACCCCCCCCCCCCAGCCAATTTTCCCCCAGGTTTTTTCTTCAGTATGACGCCATATGTTATGGAATACCCCTTTGGCTGGTTTGGGTCATCTGTCCTGGCTGTGTCCCCTCCCAGCTTCTTGTGTATCTCCAGCCTTCTCAGCCAGTAGAGCACGAGAAGCTGAAAAGTCCTTGACTTCATGTAAGCACTCCTCAGCAACAACTAAAACATCAGTGTGTTTTCAACATTATTCTCATCCTAAATCCAAAACACAGCACTATGCCAGCTACTAGGAAGAAAATTAACCTGTCCCAGCTGAAACCAGGACAATGGTGAATACTGGAAATATGAACATGCATAGATACACTGGCCTACCCTCCACCTCTTACTTCAGGCCACAGATAAGACAGAGCAGCTCCCTCTCCTACCAGTCCCCTCTGCCTTGCGTAAGAAGAGGTCAGGGCTGTTCTCACAGTTCTTGCCTATACTTCTGCATACCTGAATTTGAAATGTGAGTATTGAAATAACATGTTCTAAAGTATTTGCTTATCCTGGCCTCACTGTGTTGGTAAGTTGGAGGGCTCTGCAGAGAGACCTGGACAGGCTGGATCGATGGGCCGAGGCCAACTGTATGAGGTTCAATAAGGCCAAGTGCCGGGTCCTGCACTTGGGTCACAACAACCCCATGCAGCGCTACAGGCTTGGGGCAGAGTGGCTGGAAAGCTGCCTGATGGAAAAGGACCTGGGAGTGTTGGTTGACAGCCAGCTGAATATGAGCCAGCAGTGTGCCCAGGTGGCCAAGAAGGCCAATGGCATCCTGGCTTGTATCAGGAATAGTGTGACCAGCAGGAGCAGAGAAGTGATCGTCCCCCTGTACTCGGTGCTGGTGAGGCCGCACCTTGAATACTGTGTTCAGTTTTGGGCCCCTCACTACAAGAAAGATGTGGCATTGCTGGAACATGTCCAGAGGAGAGCAACAAAGCTGGTGAGGGGTCTGGAAT